>JAQFYH010001125.1:0-10288 GCA_034694405.1 Scolopendrellopsis subnuda
CATTTTACAAAGAATTTGAAATCTGGCTTTCTGATTGGTTGAACTCATCCTGAGAGGACGAAGAAGACCAATCAGAAAGCCAGATTTCAAATTATTTGTAAACATGAATTAAAATTATCTCAGAAACCAAAAATAATATATTTAAGGTCTTTCGGTAGCTAGAAAACGGAGAAAAATTAAAATACACAAGTTCTCGGCTATTATTCTCGTCCTAAAATTATGAACTATGGCTAGTTTTGTTCAACAACATTCTCTCTACGCTCTGGGACGCTTACTTTTTAAATTTATCTTTCGGAATAATTTTAAAATCGGAATTTTCGTTTACGGCACTCAATGAGCGCCGTAACGTAAATTCCGATTTTAAAATTATGTAAATGTAAATAAAAGAAATGACCGTCCCATGAGCATAGAGAGAACGTTGCTGAACAAAACTAGCCATAGTTTATAATTTTTGGACGTAAATTAGCCGAGAACTTGCGTATTTTAATTTTTCTCCGTTTTCTGGCTACTGAACGACCTTATAACAAATCTCCAGCACCAGAACGAATTTGTACGAGTTAATACATTACGTATTATCTGATCTCTGTGAACAAGTTATGTCCCGATCAGATTTAACCTAAGGCCACATTCCTCTTAAGGTCCATTTAGATTCAAATGTTATCGATATGAAAAATAGTCCGGTTTATCATCTGAATATCATCAGAACGATAAAAAAAATATCCGGAATATTTTTCAGGAAGTCAAAGGGTTGTTGTCGCATATAAAGAAAAATGCATAATTTTTGTACTTTTTTTTTATCGCGTTGGGGTCATATCCTCTTAAAGATGCTATTTTTATTCCATAAACCCAAGGAGAGATTGCAGATTCGAATATTTAAATAGAAAAATATATACTCGTATAAGCTGGTCGTAAAGTTGACGGTCGTATAAACTTGACAGGGTTTATCTCAGTTTTGACCTGGTATGCGGTTGTCACTAAATCGCAGGTTCGAAACCCGGCCGACTTCACAGCTGCACACACTTGGGTTCTCTTGATCTAGCCTTTCCTGTAAGACCAATATCAAGATATCAGGGAAATCAGGAAACCAGGATATGATGATTGAATCATCATGATTCCCAGGTTATGTGTACGTAGTTTCCTCATCGTTGCTCCTAAATAGCTGGTTCGAAACCCGGCGCCGACTTCACCGCAGAGCTATCATGTGATTCTTCTCTAAATCATTTTCCTGTAAAGGCCAATTCAAGTTCCAGAGAAACCAGGATATGAGGATTGCCTGGTTATTTTTTTTTATTCTACACCCATTTCGCCTAAAGCCGGCGCCCTAGATGCGAAGCATCTGTTGGGAGGGCGGTGGGAATTACCCCCTAAGGGGCAGCGCACTTTTCCGGACAGTTAGAGCCCACATAACTGCCCGGGAGAGGAGTTGGCCGGGTGTTACGCCGCGAAAACCGGGCCGAGAAGCAAGTGCGCTAAACCACTCGACCACCAACTCCTTATGGTTTACGTAGTTTCCTTATTGCCCCTAAATCGCAGGTTCGAAAACGGCCGACTTCACTGAACAGTTGGCTGACATTCTTCTCTGATCTAGAGCATAGACCTTTCCTGAAGGATAAAGTCCCAGCTCTCAGAGAAACCAGAATATAAAGATTCCCAATAAAATTGTATCAGTCTGAGGTCAACGGTAGCTGCGAAAAATGTTAAAAAAAAAAACATATAGATTAAATTAGTCGTTTTGCAACTGTAATTTATGGTATTAGGAATCCCATTGTTGTTTGGAGTCTGGGAAAAGAAGATAAAGAAGAAATAATAACATCTTAGACAAAAAGAAACAATCAGTGCATTTTGCTTTGCATGTTTAATTAAGGGCGGATCAGACGAAGAGCAGAAAAACCATCAGGAAAAATGAGCAAAACCATTTATTATTTCGAGTTTTGAATTTGAATTTTAACGAGATCTTGTGTTTTATTTATTTGTCACAACTGCTTATTACCGTTTCCCGAATGTTGGAAATCGACGGTAACATGAATCTTGGATTTTTTTTGCAACAATAATATTTTAGCCTGAAAACTCTTTTTCTTTTTAATTCCCCTAATTTTCAAAAACCGTACGAAAATTATTCAATTTTTACTGTGGCATTTACGATTACAGTGTTAATTCTAGGACTATCTATATCTAGGTACAGTATACATCATAGAAACAAGAATCTATCCCGTATAATTCTATATGAGCGTGAGTTTTAGCAACAGTCGATATATCGACTGTTGGTATTAGTGGGTCAACTGCGATATTCGAACCTTAGAGTTCTACAGAGCATCTTTACATCCACTAATATTACGGTGTATGTACCTAGTAGTACGGTATGTACTCTGAAAAGTAAATCGATTCCCGATAGCTGGGGTATACAGCTACAATCTACAATCTACAATTTCTTACTGAGGTATATAGAGATCAGAATTAGGGTTCCGTACTTTAATTTTTTTTTTTACCTAAGTACCTCGTATATATGTTTAGTACGTGCATAATTGAATTAAAATATATAACGCAGTACGGTATTTACGGAGCATTTAAATATATTTCGACTGTTTTTAAATAAGCTACCTTCCAAGTTCATCTCTTTACAACATAAATATTTCAAAAATTAATTATCGGGACTGTTGCGAGGTCAGATGCGGACTGGTTCTGAAGTAGCTGCTTTGTTTGCATGCCCATTCCGTACCTGATGCATTCCAGTTACATATTATTCTTAATTGGAAATGTCTGGATCAAGATGACCATTATAAACCTGGTAGCTGATTACGAGACTCGCTATGATTCAAGATTGATTATATGTCTCGAACCCGCACTGGAATTTTGGAATGCAATTTTAAAAACAAGATTAATGATATTTTTTTCTCAGACAGAATAATAACTTTCAGTTTTAAAAAAAAGTGCAACTGTGTACATGGTTTCCCTCATACGAATGCAAAATACAAGATAGATTCTCGTGCTTGTGACGCAAACAAATTTGCAATTTCTCTAGGTTCTGTCCAAAGAGACTTTTCGCTCTCTAAAACAGGCACCAAAAGGACTACGGAGAATTCGGCTCTGCGATAGAAGGCGAATAAACCATTCAGCCGGCACGAGTCCTGTTGCTTGCAGAGCTCGGGTTCTATAAAACAGTCTGAATACGAAAATAGGGCCGATAAAATACATTGCAACATTTTCGCTTGGAATAGTGAATCCGACTTTCCAATCCCGTTGTCAGAAAATTATGTCAACAGCTGCCATGACATTCAACACAGTCTTCTGTGGAGCCGAACTAGAATGGGTCCCGATATTAGGCGAGCGTGTTAACCATTCACCTCCACTCCATTTCGCCAGTCACCACGTGGAGAGAGATTCGAGGAGAATTGACCTAGACCCCGGAGTTGCCTCCGGGATATCTAGGTCTAAATCCATGATGTTCTTATCATCGTATTATTGGTAATTCATCACTTTCACGTAATATGGAAAGCAAAACTTTTTTCATTATTCCATTAAAATGCAAAGTCAGGTGTATATTGAGCATGCAGAATTAAATCGGGGGGGGGGGGGTGGATGAGGGAGATGTGCACATAATGCAAGGCGTGGTTCATCTTGATCCCAGTCACCCGGGGATTTTTTTTTATATGTTACACGACCCGCTGCGTGCACCAGGTAAGTAAGTTACCTTTTTAGTCACCTTTCCAGGGGGGATCACTGCTTTACACCGTAGTTTATTTATTTCACGAGCTGATTTTGTGCTTCCAGCTGAGATGGGCCTTCTCCGACTCATTAGAGATGTGGTAGATCTAAACTCGATACGAAATCGATTCTAGTTGTTTGTCTAAAGTGGGAAGTCCCCTTTTAACCGCAAACTTGCTGAAAGACGATTTTTTTTCTGCATGTTCAAACCCGATTTGGCTCCACTAAATTTTATTGAATAAGTTTTTCGGATTTTGTCCTGGTGCGGGTCTTGTTCAGTGGAACCAAACCAATTTTGTTTGTTTATCTTTTGTTTTCTGTTGGACTTTTTTTCTTTTTGGGCTTCTTTTATTTTCTTATATGGATGGCCTCCACATTTGGATAGGAGGTCTCCGTTGTCCTTTTGTCTTCGGTTTTCTTGACAACAGTAATTTTGGGGATCAAAGCGAAGTTCCAAAAGAAAAAAAAAAGTGTCTGTAGCTCATAAATCTTCCTCACCGACCGTGATGAACTGATTAGTACCTTATTCCGTAATTACTAAGGTATTACTTTTTCGCAAACTCCCACATTATGATTATTAGATTTTTTTTTAATGGCATCGGCTTCAGGTGTGGCTTATATGCTTCTTAATATTACAAAATAACAATTTTCTAATATATTAGATGTTTAGTGAATTTAATTACGCCAACACTTTACCTTATCTTTTCACCAGAGAGGTCTTATTAAAAGAAAGAAAGAGCTCGCGAGCAGCTGCCTTTTTTGCAAGAGGAAACACCTCTGTACTGTATTTTGCCCCGTGTGTGCTCGAACTAATTGCTACGCAAAAAGGTTAGTGTCCGCACCGAGGGCAAACTACAGTAATATAGTAAAGAAAGTATTGTATATGGCCACTCATTCCAAACCTAGTCTTACGAGTCCAATATATCTTTTCTTGCATTAAACGCGGGTCATTTCTGCTTCCTACCTTCTCTTAAAATAAAGTAAAAGTTTTTTATTTACGTAAACAATAAAGAAAATCATACAATGAAAATATTCTTTTTAACTATAAATGAATAATAAGTTGTTTACTAACTTAACTTTAAAATGGATAAGCCACTGGAACGCTCGTTCCACGAACTGGTTGAGCAGGATGCGAACTCTCGACCTTCTTTTTCGAGGTTCGATGGCAGCGAGCGCGAACAATAATGAACGAAAGTTTAGGATTTCACTTTAGTCCTTGTTTTATTTTTATAAAACAAAAGTGAAGAGTAAAAAAACACTAAACAATCATGGACCGACCGTAAATTTCGCGATAACGTACTGTTTATTTATTTCCCTAGATTATTATACGCACCTATTTGTTTATTTTTGTTTATAAAATCTTTATGAAAAAACCGTGATATTCAAGGAGCCGGAGATTCGATAAATAATCCCGCAGATAAGATCTCGTCAAAGTTTATGAAATCAGTAGGATCATCATGGGCTTCTTATGAGGGCTCTTAAAAGAAAAAAATTACGAATTCAAGTCGCGTATTTTTATTATTATCGATGTAACTTATTTTTTTTTTAGACTATATCTGTATATTATAAAGCGTACGTGATCAGGCTACACCTGTATAAGAGAGAGAAAAAACCCTTATTATATAACATCTTTTTGTCTGGGACTGTTTTGTTGTCTTATGAAGGATGAGCTGTCCTGACCTCCTGATCTCCCTAGTTATATTCTGCAGGTTTTGCATGATTATAGGCCTGTGTAGTAGGTAGCGTAAAAGTGTGATGGGCCCGGGGATCACCCCCAGCTAATCACTTCTCTGCAGCTCGTGGAGGTGCTCTATCGAGACAAAAAAAGAAAACATTGTGTGCTTTTACAAGGCTGCAGTCAATGACACGTATAATGTACAATTTGGCGAGAGGGGAGGGGGGTGCAAGCCCCTCGCGTGATTTTTAGATTTAATGGGTCCGTATCCAAGTACGTGATGTGCAAGATCTTTTGAAAATCTTAATTATACTCGAGAAATCAACCTCAGTCTACTTCGCGGTATTATTGGAACAGACAATACACTTAAACTAATAAAGTTGGAAAATTAAAAAGATAAGATGGCAGATTGACTGACGAGCGTGCAAGAAAAGTTAATAGTTGAAGAGATCGATTTTATCAGGCAGAGGCAGCTACTAGAAACATCAATTATTTGACTCTTGCAGAATTTTACACAGCCAAATCTGTGATGGATGTACTGTACAGTAATTATACAGTGTACAGTAGGGATTGCAATCCCGAATTGAAGTTTCAATCCTGGAATTGAAAAAAAGTCCAGGATCCCTACTGTACAATGCAAAGCAAAGAGAGTTTGCACTGGTGGATATTGCTATCCATGCAATCCATTTCGTAATCGAAGGTTTGTCCGATCTGCCGGTTTCCGAGTCAGGGAGATGGGAGGGGGGGGGGGGGGGTTAACACTTCACGTATCATTAGCATTCTACCAAAACAGAACAACGTATTATTTTGATAGCTTCCACGCTGGATTTACGGGACAGTAAATTTTTATCCAATTTGCATGTTAATAAACCCCAGCAAACACACCAGCTTATTAATATTCCGTTCAGCAGCACGAGTCCCATCTTTATGCACCTTCACGGTTGGCGAGTTTTTAGCTGCTGTCAATATTTAACTTTTTATCATATATTATTTTATTTGCCACTATATGGGAATAATATGAACCCGGGACACGCTCCTTTTTTATGCTTATGCAAATACAGACAATTTTTCTAGTTATACCTCCCTCCCCCTTGCATCTGTTCTCGTCCAGGTAAACAACCAGCGATGAGACAGAGAGCATGCATCCCGTGTGTGTAGGTGAGCAGCAGGGTTATCCGAGGGGAAGTCCGCCACCAAAGGGGTTCAAAATATCGACGTTGAACCTTCTGTCTGTTATGAAACTACGGTGGCCCCGAATGCTCATTTCCGATATGGAAGTTCCTAGGAACTTAGGAAGTCTCTAGAAGTTGCTGGAAGATCCTAGGAACTTCTAAGGATCTTCCACAAGGAAATTCTAAAGATCCTAGACGAACTTCCATGAACTTCTAAAGATCCTAAGAAGTTCCTAGAAAGATCATAGGAAGTTCCTAGAAAGATCATAGGAAGTTCCTAGAAAGATCATAGGAAGTTCCTAGAAAGATCACAGGAAGTTCCTATAGGAACTTCCACCTAAAGTTCCTTGGATCTCTGGAAGTTCCTGGGAACTTCCTAGGGCCACCGTATGATATTGTATTCAGCAGTCGGGAGTTCCAGGGGCTCTGGAACTTCTGTAGTTATGCGGATAGTGGAGACACAATGAATTCTCCTGGGAACTATTACAGATAGGGTCAACAGTCACTCTGATGTCAGGTCTTTAAGTTTGATTGACCCTGGGTCATGTCGTGCCGCTACCGAGTATATCATTATGTTCATACGTCAAAATTTTAATTCTTTTCAAATCAAAAACCAATGAATTTTATCTTTTTATATTCACAATATAACATTATGGCTTTTAAAAAGCGGGACATAAATTGCCATCCTTTTATCTTTTCGAACTTGACGCCAAAAGATCTTCCCTCCTTAACTGAGTAATATCATCTTCATTGTTCCCTTTATATACGAAATGTTATATTTTTTATTTATTTACTTGCAAGCTATTCAGCTGTAGGAAAATTAGGCTGCGCAGCCCCGGGTTTTTTCGTTTTATTATGTGGCCTACCCGTGTCCAGGGTTCTATTACTGGTGATTTCCAGCGCAAATTACACCCCGACATCGTGAAATCACCGTGCAGAGCCCGTCTTAATACGCCAAAGGGCAGTGCCTTTTTTTTTCTTCACTTCGACGTGCAGATCTGGGGCTGTAGCGTCAGTCTAACAAATGAATTATATACCTCTGCGCATCACGACGAGTGTAATACGTAATAATAATATTTTTTATGCTTTGCATCCAGGCCTTTCAACGAATGGGCCCCCCTTTATAATATAAGTCTATTATTTTTTAATATGTATTTATTATTTTTCTTTTTTTTTATAAATTACACATCCAGCTCTACCCGGGACACGTGAAAAAATAATTTCTTTCTTTTCTTTACGTACGTTTCAATGTGTATTCTTAAGAAAATTGAATTTTAAACCTTTCTTTATAGCATAAACTTTGCATTTGATGTTATTTTAAAACTAAATTAACCTGCGTTTAATCCTGAAAATATCTGAAATCATCAAGAGTGATCTGGAAAATACAACGTGTATATTATTTCTACTTCGAAAGCTTTGCTCAAACCACTCTTTTTTTTTCACCAGCAAAGAACTACGGTAGCATATTATAACGTCAAAATTAAATGTCATTTTTTTTGTTCTTTTACGTAATACTTTGCCTTTGCGTCACCGTAAATTTGTTAGCAACCGAATATACGGATGCCGCAGTCGAAAGCTTTCCTAAAATCAAAATGATATAAAAAGAAAGAGCAAAAAAACCCCAATTTCTTTTTCTTGTCCCTCGAAGTGCTGACATAAAAATTCTGCAGTTGCACTCCATAAAAAGATGGGTGACTATCCAGCTGATGTAAACAAGTTTTAAATTAATATATACCGCATGTTCATGCAAATGTACGAACTGAATATGTTTCAGGGGGTTGTTTAATATGTTCTTCTCTGCTCTGACAGAATAATTATGTCTATTAATCATCATACAAGTGCAAATTCGGCTTGCCTTCTGAGTGCAAAGAACCCCTTTCTGATTATAGACAGGATAACATACACTGTAAAGTAGATATTACCAGCAACATCAAATTCATATGCGGTACGAGTATTATGGTCCTGAATTTATAATTAATACTCTATTACTTCTTTTTTTCTTCTTCTTGTTGATTTAAAACTTTATTACTTATCATTATTATGTAAGCATTATGATAAATTATGTAATGTTAAATCGTAAAGTTTATCTTGGGCGGAAAGTAGAGAAATAATTGAAGAGTAAAAGACTTACATTTAGTTTCGAGTCATAATTTTATCAACATTATTGTTGCACATAATGCTTTTGAATTAATTAAAACACTGGTTTTTACAACTATTAATTAATTTAACGCACTAATTTATTCTGATATAAGCGAGCTTTTGCAACTCCACCCACTACCCCAAAGAAGCGGGTTGTAGAGCATTGAATAACGCAGAAGTGCTTAGAATGTGAAAATGCAAATTGCCCAGAAAGAAAGTGACGTTGACATTTATATGTTGATACGTTTCGCTTATTTATATGAACAGCGTTACCGTCCTTTATAGATTAAACCTGACTGAGAAAACTGGTTTATTAATTAGCCAAATATTGACTTACCGGTTAGGTTGGATTGCAGTTGCACCAGAGTCAGGTTAACTAAACAGACAGCATGAATTGGTTCTACCCCCAGAGTTAACTTTCGGTTTAGTTAACTAACTTTAACCTTACTAAAATATATTTAGGCTGGGTTTCTCCAACGCTGATTAACTCTTAATCACTGTTTAAAAGTTAACGGTCGTTTTCAACATGGGGATATCATATCTTTAAACGGCCGTTAACTTTTAATCGTCGATTAGACGTTAATCAGCGTTGGAGAAACCCAGCCTATAACTCTCTTATCATTTTTCCCAACGTAGATCATGGAATTTTAGGACAATTTCGATGTGGGTGTCTTCAAAATACGAGTAAAACGTTCCATTAAGTTACGAGGCGTTGTGAATCATGTACCTTTAATTTTCAAAGTACGTATTGTGTATCAAATTATTACGAGCGATATCGAAGGAATAAATTGCGTTCGACAATGAAGGGTCGGGCACCTTCAGGCAGGAAGTTGTAGGAGGTTAATGAGTTTTGATTTCTTTTTCTTTTTTTGCGCCGACGATTGACGTTTTCGATTGTGTGGTTGTTCGACACGACGTGAAAAATATAATTAAATCAGCGCTATATTTCATTCATGACTTTTAAAAGTGTCGACTGCAATCTTTTAAAAGGAGTTGTGAAGGACTTGGGAGGAGGGGGATCAATTTCTAACTCAACTTTGTCGCTTTGAACTGTATTCCGAAATATTGAGTTTGCCAACTTTTCTGAACATTTGGAGGGATAGGCTCCGCCCTCCCAATCCCCACATTATTAGCGTCCTCACTGTATCGAAAGAAGAGAATGGGTAGGATCGACTTTTATACTATTTGCAACAAAATCACACTTCCCCATCGGTTGTAGTTCTGGGTTCAAAACCTTTGTTGGGCCCACTGCTCTTCCCTAAAGTACGATTCAAAAACGTCACGACATTAGCGGGTCCAGATTAAAGGTGAGGGAACGGGTTTTATCCCCCCTCCCACGAATCCTATAAAATCCATAATCACAATATCGATATTTAGTATCGATACAGCGATGCGGTGATATTGTAATATCGATACAATGCTGATTTAATCGATAAATCGATCTGTCGTGAGCACATTTAAAGGTGCATAGTCCACTCGGGGTTTCGTGTAACCACAAAACCTATAAAAATCGATAATCACTATAGGCGTCTCATGTCGATAGAGAGACGCGTGCGTTGCGTTCCCACGGTGTCACGAATCGATACTGTAATATCGATAT
>JAQFYH010001126.1:0-10288 GCA_034694405.1 Scolopendrellopsis subnuda
CATCCTCCTTGGCCACTGACCCCAATCGGTTGGCGAGTCCGATGTGAGGTATCGGCCAAGGAGGACAAAAAATTTTAAAGTGCTTTAAATATCTATTTTGCTTTTACGGATTAAATGTCTTTAAAATAGCTTTTTTAACTGCTTTTAAAGGTCCCCTTTGCATACGGAGGTGATTATGGAGATAATACTCCGTACAATACTGTAATTAGAGTTTACTTATACGGTGTGATTTTTTCTACATACCCCTGAGGTATATTTTCTCAAAAATTATTTACTTTAAAAATTTCGCCAAATACTGTAATTTACACCTTGGATTAACAAAACTGTATTGTGTTAATTAAACTGGATTTTCGATCGTTAAAAAAAAAACTTAAATTCAATCATATATATAGCAACAACAACCCATATAGTTTGTGCACTAGGCATTTGAATGAGTTCAGTTAATTTTCTTTTTATCTGCAATTCTTATCTTCTCGGAATATAAACTGATGTTATTTAATTTTCTCCCCATATTTAACTGTGCTGAAAACAATCCTCTCACGTTACATACCACGCAATTTATTTTAACCGCTTTTGCTTCTACGGGGTATAATAATAACTAAACGCAAAATATAAAACTGCATACAATCCCTCGCAATTTGCGAACACTCTTTACAAACAAAAGATTCAATTTCTTCTGTTTTATGAAATGTCTTCGCTACTTAGATTTTAAAATAACGCAGGCTATTAAGGAAACATTTGCCCCGTAAATAAAAAGAAAACTACTTTATTCAATGAATAAAAAGACAATTCGACGTTAGTTTTATATGTTTAAAATGAAATTTTATCAAAAAGTGCCTATTTATGAATTCTTTAATTTATCTTCAAACCTTCTGCTGCCAAACATTTGCGGGAAAGTTTGGCCTCCTTTAAATAGCTTTTTACATTATTAGTTCTAGTGAAAACCAATTCCTTTACAATCCTGAATGATAATATATACGTTAAAACGACTTTTCACTGGAGTTACCCTAATACTGGTTAGACGGGTAGATGAAGAGGACGGTGATATTAATAGTATAAGTAACGAAGAGTAACGGTGATATTAATAGTATAAGTAACGAAGAGTTACGGTGATATATAACGTACAGTAACAAAAAAGAAAACATTTCTCCAAAACATCTGCCCTCACAAGTCAGTGACGTTTTGATACTCGTATAACTGCAGTGTTCAGCCAAGGAATTTCAATATTTCCGATAGACATTCGATGCTCATATTCGATAATCTGCTTGTAATCGTCTATTAGATTTTAATCTTTCTCAACTCACTTCTAGCGAAATGAGTATGAAATCTATAATATTCTTGTAAATTTGAAAAAGGTTTCAAATTTCAACTTTGTGATTGTCTTTTATTAGGACTCGACATAATGGAATGGAGTGACATGCATCTCCAAGAAGGTTCATTGGTATTCCTAAAACATCTCTCGGAAAATATATTTGGGCTACGAGAGATCAACCAGTGGCTTCTCAACACGTGGTCAATTTCAAAATACGTCTATATGCACCAGGGGAAAGGGCGCGGGGTCTTTCCTAAAAATAAAATCAGATTTAAACGCCTGTATGCGATATGTGTTGCAACATTTAAGTTGTAATGTACTGCTGAATCGTTTTCCAATGCCATCCTTTTTCAAATAAGTTACTTATGCTCTGTCTATTTAACTTATTTCCTCTCAGAGTATGCGCTTTCAGGTTTATAAATTATCTCTCTGCAGAATATAAATAGTCTTAAAGACAAAAGCACAAGACCGGTCTACTAGCATGTTAAATTCATTATAAATACCTTTTTTAATAACTCCAATTTTAATGGTTTTGAAAAGCTTTTTCATAAAATTTTAATGTTATTTGAAAATGTAAGGATTTTTGACTGGGCAGTGGGTACGCCATTCATTCTTTCTGCGAGATGAGATGATATGGATAAAGAGATTAGAGAGAAAGTGAGAAAACGGTATTCTCTTGCACAAACTCGCAGCTAACCCTCTGCTACCCGAAATTTTGTACCGCGCAGTTACTCCTTTGCAAACAATCTGTTTCCTGTTTCCGTGTTTGTCGTGGTTAAATTCTTACTATTCAAATAAAATTAACTTCATTATGAAACAATGCATAAATATCGTTCAAACTTATTTTAAAACATTAAAACAAAATATTTATAATGAATTTTAACATGCTAGTAGTCGGTGTTTCAAAGATGATCTATTGATTATCTGTTTTCTCAAACAAATTTTGTAAAGCCATACAATTAAGTTAACTCAATCAGACGAAATTGTCAATACTGTTTTTTTTTTTAAATAACAGTTGGCGTGTAATAACTCAGGTTAACAGCAAAGCAGTTGTAGCCATTGTTGAACTTTTGTGTCATGCTCCTACATAAAAATGTGAATCAAGATTAGTTGTTTTATTATTTTTTTTAATGAAAACACATTTTCACACCCTGTACATCAACCAATGTCAAAATATTTCAATGAAAAGAGGAGCTGAACAAAGTTATGCCGGATACAAAACTAACAAAATTTTAAGTAGCTACGAATTTAATTGTTTGGAAGATAATAGAGGCTTAAGACTGTAAAATTTTTACGAAACAAAACTGCCTGTAATTATCCGAAAAAGATGGATGGTAATTAAGAAAAAGGCTTCTAACGTTACGATTATGTTTGTAAAATATGGCAATTTCATAACGCGTGAATTAACATGAGATTAACTAAGTAAAACAACTATAAAATATGTTTAATTCTCATATTAATGGGCCCTTCGCTATATATACACAAACGTTTTCCGGTTACGTGAAAAATATATATCTCCTCCATTATCCTACGTTCAATTTCGAACCCGCTGTATTCCTTTCAGTAATTGGAAGTCTGTATACACTTTTTCGTGATAACAACACTATCAAGTGATAATTTATTAAATGACAAGGAATAAATGGGCGTGTAATATTTAGATTTTTATGTACACATACTTCGTAACTGACTGAAAATTACAGAAGTAATAAACACTCCCCAACTTAAATGTAAATTCAAAATACATCGTGTATCAGTGACTTTCGTAAGACTTTGGGGCGTATTCACGTCCACGTTTTAGCCAAAAATTGAACACTTATACATTTGGCTATTATGATCTTTCATGCTGCTACCCGGAACATGGATAAGTATACATTTCTTGGCTAAAACGTGGACGCGAATAGGCACCATTCTTTCGTATTGTAATATTGCTTTAAAATGGTTAAATTCAGAAAGGGATTTTTGAAATCTTAAAAAAATTATATTAACACGTTTAATTAGTTATTATTTTTTACGAGATATCAAAAACAATGAAACTTGTTTTTTTTTTCATCATTGAGAAAATTATAAACAAATAAAAGCTAGGAAATCGAAATCGTACAATAAATACTCCAGAAAACAGTTTTACAGTAAGAAATTCAATTTTTAATTAAACGCAGTATTAGGGACATCGAGTGAGAAGTAAACGCTCCTAAGCATACAGTTATATAAATCTAGTTTTTCTTACATTATTATATTAAGTTTAAGTTTTCTTTCTTCTGAAATATCCTGAATTGAAGCTGCAAAAACGAGCGAAAAAAAAAATTATAAGCTGACAAACAATATACCAAACTAGATTTAAAAAAAAAAAACTTGATTCAGTTCTTCTCTTTTATAAATTTTTCTCTTTCTGTTCTGGGTTTGTAAGATATAAAGCGGAATGTAAGAAAAAGTGAATGGAAGTGAAGAAAGAAAGAAAAGAAAGCCAGGATGTCGTGGATATGTGGGTATAAAAGAGGTAGTAGATAAGAATTCGTCAAAAGTGAACGCGAATAAGAAGTGTTGGACCTTCATAATAGGTGTTGGCCAGTTCTTATAATACGTATGAATAGTCAGTCGAATACGCACACAACAAGCGGGAAGAATGCGCTCTAAAAGATCTACAGGGTGGTTCTTTACCGACAACCTTCAATCTAAAAAACAATTAGTTATTGAGTCAAGTTATCAATATTTTGTGAGTTGTGAAATGTACCCGTAAAATGGGTACCGTACATTGCTAATATCATAGTTTTATAAATTAGCATATGCTGTTAAGTGAAAAATAATCTGGTTACTTTGTAAAGTTTGAAGTATGAGAATCTGTTTTAAACAGAGTATTTGTTGTCAACAAAATATTGCCAAATCGAAAAGTACGCTGACATCGTATTCGGCCCGCATTAAAGGACCACATAACTCTTATAACACTCCGAGTTGGTTAAAAAAAATGATAAATGAATAAAACTACTTGCTTTAGATTGTCAAAATTAATTATTTTGGGTTTCTGAGATTATTTTAATTCATTTTACGAAGAATTTGAATTCTGGCATTGTGATTGGTCGTGTGAATGAAAAAAGCCAACTAAAAGGCCAGATTTGAAATCTGTCCTTCTGATTAGTTTTATGCCAGGACGAAGAAGAACTATCAGAAATTCTAATTTTTCGTAAAATGAATTAAAATAATCTCAGAAACCCAAAATAATTAATTTTGACAATATAAAGCAAGAAATTTTTTTTTTGTTTATTATCTTTTTAACAAACAGGGGTGTTATAAGACTTATGTAAGTTAGTTGTTTAAAACCCATCTCAAGATTCACAATGGCACATTATAAATATAAAATTAAAAACGACTTTTCTGTTTATAAATTGACTCTGCTGCATTGTCTTATTTTTTTAAACGAATTTTGTCTAGAAAACCCAATAAACCAACCTGTACCCAGTATCCTATGAAAGACGATCTAGTTGTGATTGGTCAGGCAACTGGAGATTGTGCTGGTGGAGGGGCTTTTCATATAGAGGATATGAGCATAGGTGCTGAGGTAACATCGAAGGAAATTTGATCAAAACCGCAATATCTGGTGCTGCTCCTCAACAATGAGAGTATCTTGAGAATTCTTTGCTGTTTTATCGATTGTGATAAACACAATATACAGACTACCTGATTTCGTTTCACTATTTGTGGTTTACATGTAAGAAATACGGATTGCGTTCAAGTTTTTTTCATATTATGTATAGAAAATATTTTGTGGTTAACGGAATAACGGAGACAGCTACAACTATGGAATTGCATACTAAACGACTATCGGTGCATTGGAAATAGAGGTGTTTTTGTAGTGTACAATTTTTTTTTCAGCACTTGCTGTAAAGAAAAGTTTTTTTTTAAATCAACATTGATGAATTTCTACTCGAGTCAGGCTAGAACTCCCTCCCATACACAACATCTCTTTCCCAAGTACTCTGTTGTAACCGCATTTTTGTGTGACGTTGTAGTTCAATATCCCACACTGTTTATTTCACCAGCACAGTTAGACGGCGCTGATTCCATCGAAATCCCGTAGAAAGTGTGGTTTTATGATTAAATATGTCCAGTACAGTATCCCGAAGAGAAAAACGAAAGCAATCCATCCGCACTAATTTGACTTTGTCCAGCAAAATGATACATAAAATTATTTATTCCTTTTTTTAAATGAACGCAGATATTTAACTGTATAGAGAATATCCGAAAATTACGCGATATAACCTACTCATAGATCATTTTACTGTCTCCCAGATAAGATAAGTTGTAGCGAGTTTGACATTATTTAGTGAAAAATCCTCTTGAGGTTACTTTTAAGGTTTACGACATTGGGAGGTTTAAAAAAATATTGATTTTCTAAAATCGAACTTTAACAATATCACAATTCGTACTCCCTTACACGGTGTACGAGTAGAATGCTTTCTTTTAAGATAACTTAGCTCAAGTCGGACATATCAAACCTGAATATCAATCATAATCGAAAAATCATACCATAAACGTGTAAATGTGTAAACAATATGAGGGGACCTAAAATTCATTGATTAAGTTGGAATTCCTTAAAAAACTTTTTTCCAGTTACAAAACAAACGAATGGAAGAGACTTTGAGACATGTTTTGTCCTAATTCTTGGTAATAAAAATGTA
Source organism: Scolopendrellopsis subnuda (assembly GCA_034694405.1). Lineage (NCBI taxonomy): Eukaryota > Metazoa > Arthropoda > Symphyla > Scolopendrellidae > Scolopendrellopsis > Scolopendrellopsis subnuda. Next base: position 5,983 of record JAQFYH010001126.1, read on the forward strand.
AATTCGGTATTCTGGACTCATACGTTGTACTTGGTTCTGTTATTTGACTTGTTTGATTACAGAGCTTATATTAAAATAACCTTTACTATGTATGAAGTACTCCGTTATAACAGGCTTCTAAGTTATTAGTGAAACTTATTCTTACCGTATCATGCAATACTACTGGATCACACCTGAAAGCTTTCTTAGCACCCTATCTGAATAACGCTACGCCTCATTTGCTTTATTAACTTATTTCTCTATCTTTCTTAGTATTTTATAGTCTTTTTGCCTATTTCTATTTAATTTTTCGATGGCCTCCACAGAATTTCTAGGAGGTCTATGTAGCCTTTTTCCTTGTTTTGCTGCTTATTTTATTCCGTTTGTGTAACTATTGGCAAATATATTATATCAAATATCAAATATTAGTGAAACGTTCTGTATGATCTAAGAACATTTAGTAAATGTTCTTAGGTATGATACAGAAGTCTGTAAGTTGTACGCTTTAATTTAGTCGATACCTTTTGATATAAAACTCCGGTTTCCAGTTTAATCTCCCGATAAACATCCGCAATTCTGGCCACAGGTCCATCGACGCGGTTAAGTTGGTCCCAGTAATCGGAAAACGGAAACAGGAAGGCTGCCAGAGAAGGGGGTTGTTGTGTATCGGTGTAACCCATTCAGCTATATCCTGTTGGAAGCATATCAGATATCGAGGAGAAAAAAAATCCAGAATTTTGAATCCGAAATTTCGGGAGAAAAAGAGAGAGGGGGAGAAACCTTACGTTGCAAACACGACGGAAATGTCAATGGCGATCATGATAAGCGATAAGGAAGGGTTTTTTTTTGTCGAGAAACCCAACTGGATGAATTGAATAAAATATAGTGGACGAGGCCACAAAACAGAAAATGGTAATGAGAGAATATTTATTCGAATAGATTCCAGGCTAATGCAAACCGTTGACTAACTCTAATTCTTGCATGCTTAAGCTCGCAAATACAAAATACATTATTTCTACTGTTTATAAAGATCGTTTTTCAAATAGTTGCTTGTTACGAAACGTATTATCACAAAAAGTTTCGTCAGATTCACATAAGCTTTTAACTTTCATCAAAAGTCGCAAAATAAGAATTTGTGCTATAATATAAGGGTCATTTCCCACCACAGAATCTCGAATGTTTTCAAAGGATGTGGTGAGAATATTATACATATATATACGAAGGTGGGCTGAAAAGTAATGCCTCCAAGGCTGTAACTTTTTTATTTCTTAACGGATTTACAAATGTTTTTTTTTACGTGATAGCTTCGTCTTTCCTCTTTACAGTGCACTATTCACTTTTCGACATAGTCCCCGTCCCTTTCCACGCACTTGCGCCAACGCGTGACTAGTCGAGACATGCCGTCGGAGAAAAATGTGCTTGGTTGCTGTCGACACCAGGATCGAATCTCGGCTTTCACCTCGTCGTCAGTCTCGAAATGGTTTCCCTTAAGGTGTTCTTTCATCTTCGGGAACAGGTGAAAATCGCAGGGCGCAAGGTCGGGGCTGTACGGCGGGTGCGGTAGAACCTCATTGAAGTGAAGTCGTTGCAACCCCGCTCGTGTTTCATGACTTGTGTGCGGGCGGGCGTTGTCGTGCTGCAGAATAGGGTCCAGATCCTTCCGGACTCTACGCAACCGTGCATGGAGCTTTTCTCCAGCGCATTATCACAGGGGACGAATCATGGGCTCATCATTACGACCCCGAGACGAAACAACAATCGATGCAGTATCGCCACAAAACATCACCATGTCCCAAGAAGTTCAGGGTTGTCAAATCCGCGGGCAAAGTCATGGTGACAATCTTTTGGGATTGGAACGGTGTTGTGCACATTGAATTTTTGGAAAAAGGAACCACCATCAACTCAACGCGCTATGTCGAAAGGGGTCAGAAATTCAATTACAGCTCGCTGTTTCAACCTCACATCCATGTAGGTCGCCATTTTCTTTCTGTGGCAGCGATCACACGCCACCTATCGACAAAAATAATAGTGCACTGTAAAGAGGAAAGACAAAGCTATCACGTAAAAAAAAAACATTTGTAAATCCGTTAAGAATTAAAAAAGTTACAGCCTTGGAGGCATTACTTTTCAATCAACCTTCGTAAAACTCCACATTCATCTCTTCACGAGTGAAAAATCCACAATAGACCGTTAGTTATCTTTGAAAGCCCTGACTCGTTAGGAGAAATATTGGTCTGAAAGTAAATACTCTGTAAATAGATCTGAATGTGAATCTGAAATAAGTTTATTATGGCGAAATAACAGATAAGGTACAAAATCGGTGAGAGAAACTGTAAAGAACGTGACAGAAATGTATGGATCCCTTAGCTCAGCTGTGGGTGCCATCAAATGAGGCAAGCAAACAGGAAGAATACGAAACAAACAGAGTAATAGATAGGAATTGGTATGTGGTAGGTGGTACGATCCCTAAGTCCAATAGAATTGAAGTTACTTACAAAAGTAAGTTGGCAATTCATTGTTAACCGTATACGTTTATCATCGTAATAATAAAAAACCGCTTTTAACTTGGAATCATCGATGCAACTTACAGAACCAACAAAACTGTAATACCGTATTATAAATTCTAATATTTTGTGTGGGTGACTTCCCCGAACAGTGCATTTTTCATAAATTCTTGCGAATCATTTAAATGTTTACGTTTCTTGTGTGGTACCGTATGGTAATTGACTATTATTATTCATCGCCTCTATCCAGCAGCAACCGAAATAATATAATTTTTCATGACTGTGATGGCAATTTACTGTTTGTCAGAAACAAATGCCTCCTGCTGACAACAATTTTTACTTTCAAAGTTTAAACCTTTTGAATCCAAGTGTTTGCCACTGATAATAAAAGTTATTTTAGATCGTGGGCTTATAAACTTTTATATACAGGTATTTTTAAATATTCTGGCATGAGAATAGAAGAAGATCCATAGTTCTTTCTATAAGTTTGATTGGATTTATCCGTATAAATTATTAAAAAATGCAAAACTTGTTCCTGTTTCGAAAAAGGGAGATAATGCGAATTTGAATATGAGATGAGAGATGAGAAAGTAAAATTAAAACTATCAGCAGTAATTCGTACAGGAAGCCGTTTTTAAACGATTCTTTGCTATCTCCTTTTTCGCGGTTGACTATTTAATGGGCACTGAAATGTGTCTTTATACATTATGAGAATAAATTAAGACTAATTATCACAAGTCTTTAATTGCTGGCACAGCTGCAACAAATTCTTTTTTCCATCAAACAAAGTAACGAGGTTGCAAACTGTATTTATAAATAAATGCATTTTGTGTTAACAACGTCTATCGGAATAAGTTACGCTTTAACCGTCTTCGCTCGACGATAGAAACATAACCGTCTCGTACTAATTAGTTTTGGCTGCCCTTCCAAAATGGTCACACGGTCGTACGCACCTCATTGTAGAGATCATTTTGATGCGCTAAAACTTTGTTAGCTAAGCCTTGTATGTTTTTGATGGGTGCAGAACGTCGAATTAATGACACGTGGTTCCAGCGATTACGTATGCGTTATACGTAGCGTTTAATGACCTCTCCTCACTCGAGGAAGTTTGTCTGTTTTGGTTCCTGGTTATAGAAAATCTAACTGTGACCGTAGGGTCAACATTATTGATGGATCCTATTTAATTCACATCACCGAGCTAAAATAGAATGAAGTCGCTGAACGATTATAATTGGGTGCTAAATGTTATTATAAGTCTTAAATCGGAAAATATAAGCAATGATATTCCAGCATCGAAAATGATTAAATCGCATTGAGGTTAATTTATGGATTCATCTTCAAACTCGCTCCTTTGCGAAGGATTCCAGTTTTGAAAAAAAAAATCAGGAATGCAACTGACACGTCAAAATAAGAGTGAAAACGAACAAAGCGAAGCGTCGTTTCTCATGACACCACCAAATCGATTTCACTTTATAACTCTGTACAAAATTAAGTTATTCACCAAGTTTAATTAAAATTTTAGTCCAAATTAAGCCAAGTGAATCTTATATTTTGAATTGAAAACAGATCAATATTATAGGATGCAATACTTATTGGTCCTTTGAGTCCCTAGACAAAACGAATCCACGAGACGAATTCATACGAACTTCGAGTTAGTAATATTTTCGTTTTTGCTTTTCAGGCCTATGTAGCAAGCCTGAAAAGATATAGAAAGGGCAGAAAAAACACTGTGCAGGATGTATTGTACAAGAGGATGTGTCAAACGGATGACGTCATATTTATTTCGCGTTATATTCATTTCGCGTTAGATGTGGGATTTTTTT
>JAQFYH010001127.1:0-10285 GCA_034694405.1 Scolopendrellopsis subnuda
AAAGTGTTTATGATGGCACCTCTACGCCTCCTGACGGAGAGAGGTTTAAGATCCACTCCTTTTCTTTTCTTCCTTACGGTTACGCCTATGACACATCTCAGCGCACTTTTGACGCTTGACGCTGCACATTCGCAGTTCCGATTTCACGCGCGGTTCCTTGGAACTTCGCATGTGCAGCGTCCAGCGTACGCGTCAAGGGTCAAAAATGCGCTGAGATGTGACATAGGCGTTATTCTTTCAATATTTATTTAATTTTGAAATGGCTTTTTTGCTTAGGTCGTATTGCACTAAAGTCAGGTTAACTAAACGACGGGAAACTCTTGGCGTTGAAACAATCCGTGAATGTGCTGAACTGCAGCATGGATTGGTTCAAATCCCAGAGTTACCATCGGTTAGTTAACCTGACTTTGATGCAATCCAACCTTACATAATAAAAACTATAACCATCCCAGATTGTTAGATTATTATCTAACCAGAGAAGAAAAAAAACTTGTGCATAAATAACTCGGTTCTGCATTAATGCAATAAACTGATAATAACCCAGCAGTACTGGGTAAAAATGTAAACCAAGCTTTTATCGTGTACATCTTTTTTTTTTTAAAATTATGTTCTATGAATTTGTAGTACGTTATTAAATAACGCGATTAAAACTACGTGTCACATAATATTTTTAATCTAAACATTATTAATATGGTTGTTTTATTAAAAAAAAAATCATATCCTGGTTTCTTCATTTCTTCCATAAAACCCGTCGTGCATATTGTACCGGTCGTTACGAAAGGTGTTTTAAGACCCCTTGTCTTGCCAAACTCATTAACATTTCCGGGCAATCGTCAGAGGAGACCAAGCCCTTAATTGCAGCCGCACAGCATATTTTCTGCTGTAACGGGGGTATTGCATGCGCTGGCAACTTTGTTCTGTCGCGTCGCCGCATTTTCTGACATCTTTTTGACTTAAACTATAATTAATCATCTTGAAAAATATCATTTGATACGGAATCAGAATTTACGAAGCTTCTCTCTCTCTCTTTTTGAATTATATTAGTTTTTTTTTAATGTTTCGTTGGAGAGTAATATTTCAAATCAATCATCTAAACTGAGATGGTCAGGAGTTATATGAGGTTTCCCACAGTGGCGTTGTGAGGGGTAATCAGTGGGGAAAGAAATTTGAGAGGCCCCCTTTCGTCTACGAGTTTTCAATCATCTTTACTACACAGGGTGTTCTATTTAAAATAGAACCCAAAATACTGGATGGACCACTTTTTAATTTACCAACGGATTTTATTGGAAAGAACGACTCAAAACTTTTCATTTAAATTACTTCAAGTCGTCGGTCACATATTATACCGAGTAGAACTAGAAATGATTCATCCAGTAGTTGTGTTCGATTTTAAATGGGACACCCTGTACAATTTTAAGCATTAGAACGTTTACTTTTTCGTCTGGGAAGAGTCCGCCCCCACCCTCTGTTTCCCACTTCACTCTACTGTTAAAATGTACAAATATACGGAGATGATTACTCTTTTTTACTCTTTCTTCCCGAACTGCTCATTTCGAACTAATATTGTTATGTTTTCACAGACTTCGTATAATATTTTGTTACAATACCGTATATTGATTTCGTAATGTACTTATTCTTTTTGCTATCTTCTTTTCTTTTTCAATTTTCTCTCTATTTATTTCGAACATATTGTTACGATTTTAAGGATTGAGCAGAACTGCTCTAATAAGAATAGAGATTTAGAGTGACACTATAATAGTTGCACTTGGAGTTGTTGATTGGGAATTTAGCGCTTACCTCTCGACCCTGTTCTCGAGGCGTAAAACCCGGCCGACTTCACTCTGGACAGTTCAGAAAAGCTTCTTCATCTGGAGTAATTTCCACCGCCCTTGTCACAGGTCCTAGAACATATAGCTCCGGCTTTATGCGATATGGGTGTAGATAAAAACAATTTACTATAGAAACGTAATTCATAATTTGTGTCGCAGAAACCGATGGAAGACCGATGGAGACCGATGGAAGCATCGGTAGAACCCTGACACCGTACGTTTTAGATTTAACTTTTTGTTGTTTTATAGCATAATCGTGTATTTCTCATTTTAGTTAGATACACGCCATTGAATGGTAGTAGCTGCTAGTTAATGGAATTAATTGGTCTCGCTTCGATTGCTTATTTAACTCGTTACGTATTATTTTCTTTATTCGCCCGGTGCTAATGAAACGTGCAGGTCAAGAGCTTCTGGCGAGAGAAGCCGTTGTAACAATAATTATTCACGGTTATTTTGAATCTAAATGCAACCGTTATCGTAAACTAATTGTCTCATTCGTTTTAATTTTTTAAATTGCGTTAGCGACCGCCCCACGAACGTTAGACTTTTATAAAATTTGTCAATTTCAATCATCTATCATGCGATTTACTTTTCTCCAATTACCATGAAATGACCATGTGTGAGATTCACGTCCAATGCCACGCAGAGAATTTTACACTTATACGGTCTTCTTTGCAAGGCTTTAAATAATGATAAGCGTATGCATTTCTTTGCATAGATATGGACATGAATCGGGACCCATTATTTTGCATTATTGGCGAATAGTTTTGTTCGATTTCAGCATAAATTGTGTTCAAAGGAAGTTTAGGTGGTTAAAACGCCAAATATTTTGTATATAGAAATACTGGAATACAAGATTATTGACTTGTAGGAATTAACGACTAGCTTTGGAATTTTACTATCGATGGAGGCGATCTCAGATTAGATTTTTCCAAAATTTTAGTATTCTTGTTACATATTATTGCTGAATTATAAAGATATAATTAGATATTGTGTTTCTCAGAATATTTCGTAATTAGAGTTTTGTTTTGGAGTCATTTTTTCCAGAGATCTTAATTAGCCGATATAGACTAAGGGGATTGATAAAATTTTATCATATGTCTCTAATAATATAATCGAATTGTATTTTGTTTAAAACCTCATTTGGGTTTCCAATAATTTAGCTGGAGGGGGCCCCCGATCGACGACTGCCTGCCATTAACGAGATAACAAAGAGGGGGGGGGGCAATAGGAGGTAGGTAGAACCTTAGACAGCAAACCAGCTTTCCGCACTGCTACACCAGATAATGCTCTTTCCATGAGCCAAATCGAGCAAAAGTTAATTTCGTGTTATTTAAACTTAATGACTTGTACTTATAACGAGAACTGCTAGCAGCTAGCAAAAGTTAAAAAAAAAACCGTCTTCATTATACTATACTTTCAGTAATTAAGGATAAGGAATTAAAAAAAATAAATCGTATTCCAGTATTGTATTCCAAATGAGAAATGACAAACAGAAATCATTCAAATAATGTCGGTAGTACTTGAAAAGGAATTGATGCATGAATGAATTGGTTTGAACTAGACATTTTTAGTTCTTTAATCATCAAATTAATAAGCACTTCAGATAGAGTTTTATCTGCGGATATCGTCATTGTGCAAATAAGAGTTTGTGCGTAATGGGAATGCTGGATGTATAATAAGGTTTGAATAGATATTTCTTAATGTGGTTCTTGGTAATTGTTTTAAATAAATAGGCCTATCTGGGATTTGGAAAAAAAAATCGTTTACAAAAACCAATAGGTCGGATAAATAGCGCCGCAATTTTCGTGTGAATTATATTTTACGCACGCTTTAATATCACACAATTTTTTTCTGGAAAAAAAATAGTCAACTATTCATTCGTTTGCGAAAAGGATTCTAGATTACGACTCTGCAAGTATAATTTGTATACAAAAACACCTTTTATATCTACCATCTACGGTATAAGTTAATACGATGTAAGGAAAGAAATGAAATGAAACCGCAAATGTAACTCATTCTAACACGAGGCTTGGATTAATAAGTTACTTTCCTCTTTCATTGATCAACAACCTACAACACTCTTCCTTAATTAATCCCGTTTGGCCTGAAGGGTCATTCACGGTGCACGAGATGAAACCACCTTTGCCATCATGCAGATCCTTCCAAATGAGTGGTTATGTCCAATATCATGAGCTCCTTGCTTACATCGTGCAACTTAAATAGAAACTTTGATTTTGTTAACATGCATACGTACAGTTTTAAAAAGTTTTCACACTTTATTCGGTTCAGGAACGTCTATTATGTTAAATATTGTCATATTTTTATAATATTTTTTCCCCGTACCGTACATTCATTATTTATAGCACACAGCCACACACATCTCCGATTCCAACTCCTTTTTTCCCTTTCTTATTACACATTCTTTGCGTTCTTCTAATTTCGTTCCATATATCATACATCTGGCTTTGTGGTTTTTACCCTGGATATCCACAGTTCCTGCATAAAATTATGTAAATGTCGTGTTTTTTTCTTCTTTTCGCTCTTGGCTTTAGTCCCCTTTCTTGATGTTTACTGTTTCATAGGTGGAGTTGTAAACATGCAATGCAGTTCGTTTGTCGAATAGATAATAATATTCTCTGTACTTTCTACTCCGTTATTCTTCTTGTGGCACTAAACATTATTTTAGTTCTCAATTTAAGATTGTAATTCTTTTTAACAGGATCAGGCTACCAAAACTGAAATAATACTCTGTAACATGAGAGCTTGCCAGTCACTGCTACGTAAGGGTGGTGGCTGCGGCTCAAAGTTTCTTGGATTGAAGGAGAAGCCGCTCTTCAGGAGCACAGTCGCTTACAAAATACGCAGTTTGTTTGGAAGGAAGACAACTACTTCTCTACTCGCATTGAAAGACTTTGTTTAAGCATGGAAAGCCATGTCGGTTTTGCTTTTGTTGTTGTAGTTGTGCGCCCAGTTTTTATAATTGTTTTATACTTTCTACGTCTCACGATCTCCCATTTATACTATTAATAAGTGGAAGATATTGATCTTAAATGCATCAATATTAGGAAAAGATTCACCTGCTTAATTAATGTTCCTGGTTTCCCATCCTTGTGCATCGTACGAATAATCGTCGTTTAATAATTCATATACAAAATGAATGATGGAACTATATAAAATTTTTCATAAAGCATTTATTTACAAATCTTATAATTTAACCGACCAGATATCAATAAACTGAATTTCGCAGTTTCCTCAGAAACAATTCAACATTATCGACATGTTTTTTTTTAAGTGTCGATGGTTCTTTCTCCTAAAAACGATTCGATTCTTGTAGATGCATTTTTTTTTCGTTTCAATAAACGAGGTAGTAGATTTATTTGTTGTAGAATACTTTAATTACACTCTTGTTTTTCGAACGGGTATAAATTTCTCCTTGGCATTTAACCACAAGTCGATCTTTTAAACCCTGTTATAAATTGCTCAACGTGTTTTTTAAAAAATTGGCTGATCAATGTAGAATCGAAAGAAGAAGAAAAAAACTAGATCGTGGCGATATTTTATCTGTTTGCAACAACGACCTGCTTTGCTGCGTTTCCTTCAATCTAAATTCAATTAAGAAATGGAAAAAAGGCAAGAGAAGGGAAAAAGATCTAATTCCCATGTAAATGGCAAGTCGTTTATGCGAAATGTTGGAAGAAGCTGTTTGTAACTTTGTATCGTGACCAAAAGCTGCAGGGATTTACCTCAAAATGCAGAACTTAACTCGGTTGTCTATCTCTTGCTGCTGCTGTAACTGTTCGCATTTCGGGATAAATATGTGTCAATCTCAAACGGCAAAAAAGGAAAAAGAAGAAAACGATAAAAACACAGTTTATTTAAATCTGCTGGTAACAGAAATTTTCTTTGTGGTAATATTTTCATAGAACTCGAAAGACCCATTAGAAACATAGCCGTTACTGAAAGTGTAAAACGGACATGTAAAATATATTAATAAAACATAATACAATGTCAATAATAATCATCAGGTTTATTTGCAGTGCGTCCTAGAATAATAATATATTATGTTGGTTGCACATTATAACAATCCGTATAGCCTAAAACGGGATATTGCTTTATAACTGCGCGATGTCAAAATGTTAACACAATAAACGCAACATTCCTGTACACGACATTGCTTAATGCACGTGAATAGAAGCCGAGAAAAGAGAAGCCATTATTCACATTCTATTGCATACAGTGTGTAAATGTCAGAGGGCGAAGAGGTTACGGAAACTGAAGTCTTTCGCGCAGTCTGTACATTATGGAAAAACATAGAGAGTTTGCGCAATTCATTTATTATGAAGCTGGGTCATTTTATCCTTATGCAAACAGCGTTAAAATTGCGTATTCTGGGTGTTCCAAAAGTCATTGTACAATAGTACTTTATTAACAAGGTAGTAAATTACAAAAACCATATTACAGTAGAAACAAAAATCCAGTTTGTTCAATTGAGTTGCTGAAAGTGTGTAAGATTTCGAGATGCAATTGAATTACTCGTACAGTATATGAAAATATATGACATTATTTTGTAAAACACTTTTAAAACAAGTTTGAACCCTTCTAAAACAATTCCTCTCTAAACTCTAATTTGTATATCATTCGATTTCATCTAAGTTACGGAACTGTGTGTAAGCTACCCTGCTACCCATGGGTTTTGTATCCAATGTATAATTTATTCGCGGTCTACGTTTTTTTTTAAAGCATAAACTTATGTATCAAAAATACAATATTTAACAATATCAATGAAAAAATATTACGTTATAAACAATCTAAAGGTTTGTACAGTCATACACCCTGCAGTTCTTATATTACTTCTATAGTACTGTTTCCTAATATTAGTTATCCGTGCTTTTACCCTGCTGGTCCTGGATTACCTGCACAAATCGGTCCAATTTTCAAAAACTTGGATGGCTTGCAATTGCCACGTGTTCCGTTACTTTTTATTTTATTGATCCTCCCGCTCGTTCATTTTAATATCATGTTTCATTGTCACTATCTACTGTGTGTCTCCTTTATTCTGACTCTAAACGCACCTGTCATTTTCATCGCTTTTCATCTACACCGATAGTTTAGATCTCGCGATCTATAAATTCCTTTCTCTTCCACAAACTCTTTTATTATAAAAGCCCTGGAGTTATCCGAAAAGTCTTGCTTTCAACTTTATCTGACACTGTCAGGCAACATTCTCCTGTATACAGAACTTGTGCTGTGCGTGGCCCGAAATTTAATTTTATTTGGATACACATTCTACCTTCGAATACCAATACTTTTATTATTTTTGTAACTTGCTTTATTAAGGAAACTTTCGGCGTTCTACCGCCGTAAACTTATTTCAAATAGCCTATAATTTCAACCCACATCTAATTAAAATAAAGTATATTTAGTGATTTACCTGAAATAATTCTGTTAAAAATATTGAAATCGCTTTTATTCTGAAAGTAAAACGATAATTGCCGATCCCCAGTGGCACAGAGTGTTTGGATTCACATTCCGGGTAAAGATTAGATGTCTGGGGTTGGATAAATTTGTGAGAGGCCAATATAACGGTAATTTGATTGAGAGATATTGTTTGAGTAAAGAAATGTACGAAAGGTGAGAAAAAAAAGACATTTTATAAAGTTTATTTCAAAGACAGAATTTGATATAAGTATTCGTATTCCACATCTCTGTGATCATCAACATCGTAAACAGTAGTTTATTACTTTGCAAAATAACATTCTTTTCAGGTGCGATTAAAGCTGCTGACATACAAACACCCGTAATTGTAGGAAGATCAAGCGACGATATTGAGCAGAAATTATGGATGATTCTTTTCTTTGTTGGCATTGTTATAAGATCTTATAACTGTTTTGAAAGTGAGAAGGGAGAGGGAGAGTATTGATTTTATATTCTCAAGTTTTCCTCCAATCTTTTAAACAATGATCGCTTCAAATACATCTCGTATTATACAGTATAATAATTCAGGACAAGAGGAGAGTCAATGCATTCAGATTATATCAGACATTGACTCCCCCCCTCCCGCGCACGCAAAAGTTACAGCATTCAATATCGGAAGGGTAATGATGCTGTGGAAGAGAAAGAGAAGGCCTGACGATGAAGCTTCGCTCTCAGCGCATTGGTAGATAGAAAAGAAATAGTATGTGCCTTGATAAAATATTCGTACAAAAAAGACTGGAATCGGTATCAAAAGAAGAGTCCGAATTAAAATACACTGTTAAGGAATTCGAACACAACAAAAAGGGGATCGAATGCGTCGTCTATTCACGGAATTCGAACCCAAAAAGAGGCTGGAATGCGTCTATTCACGGAATTCGAACCCATAAAAGGGTCTAAATACTGAAAATAACAAGGAAATAATGTGGATAATTGAATAAAATTACCGTTAATCTGGATTATGTATTTTTTTAAAGAATTCCAGCAGAATATCCCAACATGAAATCGAATTTTCTATTCTAGCCGTAAAGAATTTGTTGTGCCGTATAATATTGTATTTCTCCACAAAGCTAATTCGCGTAAACTCCAGTTTAGCATATTTTCTCACCTATAGCAATAATACAGAGGTAGAATTCTTTGGAAATGCCGTCCCTGAAGGAAGGAGATGCAGTACGATTCTGACGAAGCTATTTGTGATCGCCGCGAGAAAAATATTTGTAATTATGTTGAAAACAGTTTAATAGAAGAGCGAGCACGAAAGTTACGAATGTTGATAACATTCTAGATTTCTTGGAAAACTTTGCATTCATAAACAATCAGCTTCATTATACTGGCTAATATTCGATCTCGTCTTCTCTCATTTTAATGCATTGTCACTAGACATCTTTCGCAATAACGACAAATCCAAAAGTATGAATTCAAGTACGAGCGCAAGGGGTGCCGAATTGTACTGATAGCAGTTCCATCTGCTGGAGATAACTTGTTCGTTCTGAGAAGATAAAATTTTACTCTTCGGCACTCCATACTATGTATTCCACTTGTGCATTCGTCGTCGTTACGAAATGTGTCTATTAACGAAATTGTACAATTTAAAAACAAGAGCTTTTGAAAATACTGGACAGAAGTCATTTTGAAACGCTCTAGTCGGTTACTTTTCGGTCATTCACCTTTGCCAAATGGATCTGATCCCTTCCAAAGTTTCCAAATCATTCTTCTTAAAATGATTCATTTTCTTAAAAGGGTGCATTTATCGGAACGTATCTCTCTCATGTCATATCCGTTTAACTCGCAATTCAAACCGAGTTGCAGAGGGGGGGAGGTGGGGGGTTCGGAGCAGCGTGAGGAGGTATACGTCGTTTACAAGCGTTGTCATGACAACGCAACATGCAAATGGCCAGTGTTGTTAAACGTCCGCAACGTAGCAACTTTTTCCTCTCTTTTTTTTTCTTTTCTTTACCGTCTTCCTTTCAAATGGTCGCGTGATCGGGCACGCTCCCTTGTATAACATGGTGCCGTACAGACTATTTGTATTCATAAATCTATTGTTAAAGTAAGCGTTGTATTAAATTGACGGCTTTCATGCTTATGCACACATTCTGCAGAGTGTAAAAATGCATGTCCGGTCGCCCGTCATCTTTTTTTTTGTCTCACAGTGCAGTCGAAGTTGAGAAAAGTAGGCGATAAAAAGTGGACGCTTTTACGTTTTAGAAAATTGTTCACATTGTAGCCCGAATACGATTCGATATAAATTGTACCCTTTTTTCTTTGTACATAAACGATATTTTTTATATTGTAAATATTATAGGCTGTTCTGAGCAGTGTAAAATAGAAGCATGGGGTATAATAACAATTATGTATAATTATTCTTGCAATCGTAATAAAATATACTCCTTATTTTTCAGAGAATAAAGCAGCAATAGCCCAATTAGAATTATTGCATGCTCCGCCATCTACCAATATGTCGATCCACTCGATCGAAATCGTTGAGCATACGCTTACTTTTAATCTAAACTTAGAAAACTATTGAGATTTGTTTACAGCATTTATTTTATCAAAATTTTCACAATGGAAATTATAAACAAAGCAATTTTTTCATCTAATTTCTTGTAATAGTAAGACTTTGTATTGGGTAAATATATCTATCTGTTTCTTCATTTATTCTTTTCTTTTTCTTAATTTTATAGCTTCATTCTATTTATTTCTTTCTCTCTCTTTGTATTTTCCTTCCTCTTTCAGATAGAATCGACCAATTACTCGTACACTAAATCTTGGTCTGTTTCAAATTTTAAAGTGAATGATCTTACATTTTTTCATGGATTCACTAACGAAGCCAAAGAAGTTTTGAAATAAATATGAAACCTACACAATATTCAGTAATATTATGCTAAATTAAACTTTTTTGCAAACCATAATAACCGTCTATTTCTTTTGTCATTTTGTATAAATTTAGCTTTTAAAAACCAAATAAAAGAGAGAGAATA
>JAQFYH010001128.1:0-10284 GCA_034694405.1 Scolopendrellopsis subnuda
GTTACGTTAACGTTAAGTCGAAGCTGCTAAAACTCTCTATAAAGCTGGTCCTTCGCATCGTCCGTAACGTAACGGACGGGTCGCAGAATGGGGGCGTTGGGGTTTGGCCAATCACAGCTTGGTCAAAAACTCAAAACCCAACGTTGGCGACGTTACGTTACGTACAGACGATGTGGAAACCTAGCCTAATAACGTAAGTACGGATCGCAGACAGCGTTATCTCACACATCTGATATAGTTGTTTTCTATGAGACGTGAACAATACTTTGATATGCGCAGTCCTTTATACACATTTTGTTCTTCGAAATGTTAGTGGTCGAACTGCGTCTGCGTGGGATGATAAGTTTTTTTGTTTTTAAATCAACTTACTAGATTGTAGAGTGTCGGCGGCGATGTTGACTCTGTCGATGAAGTGCGGATCTTCCGAGTTGTCGGATTCCTGTTTGGCACGGATCAGCACGCGATTGGCCAGGCGCGCGATGGTGGAAGTGTGGTCGACCATCTTCTGGGGCTGTTGCTGGCGGATGGCGTCCTCGCACAGGGCAGTGTGGATGTTGATGGCCTCCTCTGAAAGAAATTCTCGGTATTCAAAGTCGCTGGAAAAACAGTCTTCCGCAGGTTCTGGGTTTTAATTTTAGGATTCACAATTAATCAAAGTGCGATCCAAGAGAGATGGCACCTCGAGAAAGATGTAATTTGTGGCCGACTTCAACCAACCCGCGTATTTCCCATACTGACCTGTGAGCTAGCTATAGGAGTAAAGCTTCAAGTCAGTTAAAAATTACGACAAATAGATTTAAAGATAGGAGATTATTGCGTTGGCAAGTTATGAACATTTTTCATTGCACATTACGCTCAACAGTTGACGATGTGCAATGAAAAATGTTCCTAACTAGCCAACGCAAATGACAAGTACTCTCTAAAACAGTAAATGACAAGTACTCTCTAAAACAGTCACTGCTTTTACTTACCGGAAGCGGCGATAAAAGCGGTGGTGTCGGTCGCTTCGTCCGCCAAATTGCGTAATTTCTGGATGGATTCGGAGTATTGTCTTCGCAGATTTTCAAAGTGTTCTTCGGCGGCCTGAGATTCAGAAACGGGAATTAAATAATTATTAACGTTGGAAGTGGAGTTTTTTTCCCCAGAGAGGGACAGAATAATTATCTATTTAATACCTTGTTGTCGGGATAAAGCATTCGGATCTTTCCGGCGTTGACTAACTGCGGCGTTATCCCTTCGATCTGGTGCGCCGTTGACTGAAGCGCTTGGGCCACGTGCTTGTTCGAACTGCCACCTGCCGCCACCATGCGGGCGGTCTTGGCAGCTCTGATGGAGAAATCCACCAGCTGTCTGGCTTTGTCGTGGAAGTTCGGTTCGCGGTTAGGCGTTCCTGGAAAACGAAAATAAGTTATTTAATTTCCCACTTACAACGGAAGAGGTTTCGTCTACATACGTAACCTATAAAATCGATGATATAATCGATAGATAGTATCGATACTGCTGCGTTTCGATTACCCCTTCTATCAATATTGTATTTCCGCTGATTTTATCGATAAGTAGATCTGTTGTAGGCACCTTTGATGCTGGTGCAGTAGATACGCGCTCTCTAAAACAGTCATCATTTCTCTTTCTGTAGAAACGTACCGAATTTGAACACGAGTTTATTCATTCATGGTACGGGCGGGGGGGGGAGAGAATTACGTCATATTGCAGCTGAATTCATTCGGGTTTCTTGTTGTTGACAATTTGATGAACGCTTTTGATATTTGATAATGTAAGTTATGCGTTAACATGAACGTGTAGTGTAATTTCTTCGAAGCGGGAAAAGTCCCTCTCTCACGTTTCATGTTTACGCGTTTCTTACACTCGTCTATAATTGAGAAATTCCCACCTTCTGGAGCCAGGACGGCATCCGTGAACTGTTTGAGTGGAGTTGTAACGTCCATCAGATCTTCCACAACCTGTAATTCGTAAAATAAGTTATTTACCTCCTCCACATTTCAAAGAATACCATTATATGAGATCTCTTGTTTTTTTAATCCACACACCACACCCATATTGCCTAAAGCCGGCGCACGAGGTTCAACGAACCTGTTGGACTTGGGAGGGCGATGGGAATTAACCCCGAATGGGCAGTAGGATCCCACACAACTGTCCCGGAATGGATTCGGCTGGGTTTTACGCCGCAATAACCGGGTTAATGTGCACATCTCATAGATTACACATTAAAATTGAAGCTCGCGTTTGGAAAGATTCTTCTTTTTATGAAATGACAATTGTATCGTGTTGCTAGAACCGAAATTAACTCACCCTATTTACAATAGCAGATCCAATCTTCATCTTCAGCTCGTGAAGTTTGGAGGACAGATTTCTGGCAATGGCACGCGCCTGCGGACTGTCGCCCTGTCCGTGTCTGCAGAGTTCGGCTAGCTGCCTGTTCAGGGATTCGACTTCGTTGCATAGAGCCAGAACGTCGGATTTCTGGGCCGGTCCCAGACCCTCTGCCACTCGTCGTCCTTCCTCCACAACCAATTCAATTGCACGTTGACCTGAAACAAAAAGACATTTACTCTCCTACGCAACTTTTTGTATTTTTTTTACTCTGCCATTTTTCGTAAAAAAAAAATTATGCCGAGAGTAATTTCAAAATTTCTCGCACTCGCGCTTGAATTTCTCCTTCTTTCTGAACTCACCGACTCCCTTGTCGTCGACGCCCGGGTTCATGAGCCACTTGAGCGCCTGTTCTACGCGGCTGGGGACGGTGTGAGCGATCTGCTGGATTCCGGACTTTTCGACGTTGTTGACCCCTTTACTGACCATGGCGCTCAGTTCGTGGAGTTTCTGTTGGATTCCGCGGGCAAGAGCCTGCGCTTGCGGACTGCCGCCCTGCAACGAGAGAAAACGCGTCATTTTGACGTCACATAACAACAATTCTACCAGGAGGTCACGAGGGAGGGTGATAGTCCCATTCTTGCGATTATTAAACATTACGCAAGGAACTGCTGAATATGAAAACGTATTAAAATGCATAGCCATCTAGCGGTACATAAAGAAAAAAAATATGTGACGATCTATATTATTCACCTTTCCTTCGGCCCTGAGTTCGCAGAGCGCGTTCACCATCGATCGAATGTCTCCGCACAGCTTAGTGATGGCGGCTCTGTCTTCGGGAAGGCACCTGTCGGCGATTCGCTGAGCGTAATCCAATATGGCGAACATTGACTTTTCCCCTGCAAAAAAACAAAACGTTTGTCAGATCAATGATTTCTTGCATAGTCATCAAAATGGCGGAATCAATTCAAAATATTGACGCACTGTGAAATGTTAATTAGCCTTATTTACTCACCAACACCGCCATTGACGGCCAAAGGATCGCCAAGCCAGTCCAAAGCTGCCTGAAGTTTGCCGTGAATAGCAGTCTGCAAGAAAAACGTGCATAAATTACAGATATTTCTTGGGATTCAAGGTCCCAGGTTCCATCTCCTGCACGGAAAGACAGCATGTGCGTGCTCGTTTTATGTTAAAGGCCCAAAAACCGAAAGTACAAAGTCAGTTAAATCGATGTTTTTCGATATGGAATGGATGCATCGATAGCGACGTTGAAGCGATATGAATATTTCTACAGAAAAAAAAACCCCGTGGTTTATGGGCCTTTAAAGAACCTACAGGTGCTCACGACAGGTCTATTTCTCGATACATTAACATTGGGCGAGAATGCACCGTATCGCTGAATCGATAAAGCTGGCTTCCCAAGTACGTCAGTAACGGACGGGTTTGGACCAATCACAGAGGTCAAAATCCAACGTTACAGACTTTACGTTACGTTGCGGACGATATGGGAATCTAGCGGGTGTGATAGGTTGAAACCCACTCTGTCGAGAGTTATAATTATAAAGTGAATTTTTACCATGGCTTTCTTCATGACCGTCAAGTTGTCGGCGTCCCATTCGTCTTCGTCGTAAGTGGTCAGTTGCAGGACGCGAATGATCTCGTTCAGTTCGTCCGTCATTCGCTGCGCCAGGTAGTTTCTGTTCTCGGCCGCCTCGTCGACGCCCTTGCTGCCCTGCACCAGCAGCTGGATGAAGATCTTCATGGCGCAGATGAGGATGGGGGCCAAAGTCTTGACCTGGTCCAGACTCCGGGACAGGATCTCCCTGTGGATCTGGTGGGTCAGTTCTTTCTCTCTGGCGTCCACCTCCCGGGAGACCTTCGTCAAACACGGGCTCAAATCCTGGGGGAAAAAAGTAAGTCATGGTGAATTTCGGATTCCCACGCATAATTTTGTTGATGCGGAATATTGTCTGCTGCTAGTTTTGACGGTTGCGCACGCTCTGTTACTAATCCACGAACCAAAACTCTGCTGGTTCATTGACCATAGTTTATACTAGGTAGACCACGTCGAGCAATATTCCCATCAAACCAGAGCTTAGCGGGGTAATCGCTGCTTTTGTTTACGTACATTGGAATCTTTGTCGGCAACCTCTGCAGGATAAAAGTACAATTTATGAAAGAAGCGCTGTGTCGCGATCGTTAACGTTGTTTTAAGACAAGATCCGCTAACCAACTGTGGCCTATTCAAGTTACAGAAACTCATCCCACAACGTCCCGATTCGTTACCTTGACAAATTGCACCAAATCTTCCATGGTCTCGATGACTTCGGCCACAGCGAGATAATCCAACACTTTCTTGCATTCTCGCACTATTTTTCTCACTTCCGATTCGTCGAAACAAAGGAGCAGAGCGGAGGTTCCTTGCAAGATTCCTGAAACGCAGAAAAAAAAACCTATAAGTTCCGGCAGCACTTTGTCAGTTCGGAAGTGTAAGTTCAACGTGACGATGTGTGTGACGCAATTTCTTCAAAGCACGCGCCGCGAGTTAAATCAGTTTTTAAAAATTACGTCATTTAGGCAGCATCTGTCGCTCGCTCGATTGCAGCGATTAAAAGAAAGAGGGGCTTCTTACCTCTAGAACCTTCGATCAATTTGTTCCGAGCGGGTCGCGAATATGGATCTGCTTTCAACATGGACGACGCTTCCTCCAAAAGCTTGGAGGCTCCTTCCACTCTGTGAAGGGCAGCGGGCATGTCCTGACGTAAAATGACGTCGTCGCTGCTGTTGATTGTTTCGCGACCAACCTTTAATAATAAACAATGTTTATATTTGCAGACAATCAGAAACACGCAATCAAACTCGCGCAATTCGAGTGTCGCCAGCCAAATCTGCAAGTGACGCTTTAATAAATTCCTCCAAAATAGATTCAGGGGGATTTCAAGATGAAGGACTATCGACGTTCAACGTGTGATAAAACATTCGAAAGACGCGCAATTGGTTGTTTGGATTGCTACGTCATTTACGGTACTCTTTGGAAGATGGTGGCATTCAATGGATTTTATTGCTCTATCTAGCACAGCGTCTAAATAAATGAGTTTTAGCAAAATAGTAACATCACATTATTTGAGAGGTCGGTTTTCATCGCGTCCGTCACGTTGCGTTTTACATCTCCGATTGTCGCCGAAACCCCGACGTTGCCAGTATGTGATTGGTCAAAACGCGACGCGAAGGACGCCGTGAAACCGAAATCCGACATTTAGAATAGAGCGAAATCGACGTCAAGCTCTGAAAGCAAGTGATTGTTTGTTTAACGAAATCCTTTTGCTAAAACTTTCTTAAATGGGAAAACCTCGCTTGTACGTGGAGCGGGAACGTGCGATACGAGTTTATTCGTACTGGAATATACAATAACCTCTCCACGGTACTTTGAATCGACGGCGCGATTACGGTTGAATTATGGCTGTTACCTTGATAAGATTTGCAACGGCTTTGCTGACTGCGTGCACCGGCTTCTCGAGATCTGGCATCGCGTTTCCATCTTCGGCCTCTTCGTGTAGAATCACCAATCTCTCCACCTGCAAGAATAAACATCGAATTATTATTATTATTAAAAGCATTTTTTTTAGCGGTTTATCGCAGAAAATACAGATATTAAAATCGCGCAGTTTTCGTTTGGGAAAGGAAGAAACTACAACGCGATAAACGAAAGTTCACTCAACTGGAATATTAATGAACACGGGCGATTAGCGCTTTCTCTTCCAGTGAACACATTAATGGTGCGACAGTGACTGGTCATTCGAAAACGAATTTGCGAAGCATTAAAGAAGGCGCCACAAGATTCTGCTTTCCGGAAAAAAACCCAGTATTTTCTTTTCTAAGCAATAAATTTCATATCCCATATTTGTTTTCTTTTAAAGGCGATCACAAACATTTTGAAAAGACCTCTAATAAGGCATAGTGAATTGCACCTTAAGAATAATGGTCTTCCCAGGTCTTTGGGAGTTTAAACGGGAAATAACTTTATTTTATACGTTAATTCGGATCACAAATCAATGTCCCGATATTATGCAAAACACCAGTATGCAAAAGAAGCAAGAATCCACGAAAATGACGAATTCTTGACAAGAAAATCTATGCAACGATATCTTTCAACGAAATTCCAAAAATGGCATACGAGGACGATTACTTTCCAATCGACCCTCGTATATAAATAAATAAATATCCGATGCGATATTATTTTATACTGGTTCGCTTCAGAATATTGACCTCTGGAAAAAGAGCAAATTCCTGACAATCAGCTGCAGATGAGTCTTCAGCAGCTCGTCAAAGAGTGAAAAGAGAAATTCGTAGAACTGGTATCTCATTAACGGTGAATTGCCTTATTTGATAAACTTCCTACATCCTGACTCGCGTATAATTTGCGTAGGATAATAATTTTTTCATCTCTCTCACTCTAATATAACGAAGCCACGCCTTAGTCTCCATTTTGTAGAATCTAAAACACACAGTCTATCTCTTTCGCCCACATTCTCCACTTCTTTACGTTACTGGACTTGAGAAAAATGATTCTGTAGCTTCGTCAATATTGCTGCTGCCTATCCCTGGAAAGGTTAAGAGTCCTACAAGAAATTTATTTTGGACTAAACAGGGCTGCGATTTTGGACATTTTAGTGACGATATTTTTACGTCATCCTGGTCGTGGGTCCAGTCCTACGATGATGCAACCAGTACGGAGGATTGTGGGTCGTGGGACAGGTCTTTGAAGTTCAATTCCTCCAGGGAAATTTATTCGGGAAATAAGTGACTAGTGACAAAATGAAAAGGATTTAAATGAAACATTCTTCTCATGGGGCTTGGTTGTTAAATATTTCATCCATTTAAAACGTCTGAACTCCATTTACATTTACAACTTCATATTTACGAAGTAGCTGCTGCAGTGGGCGAACGAGAAAGATGTTCTTTTCTTAACCCGCCTCCTCAAAATGACTCTTCACTTCACTGATAAGAGAGAGATGCCGATTAAATAACTTATTGCCACCAGCATTTTTCCTATAAGTATCTACAGAGTATAACATTGAACACACTTTCCGTCCCGCCCCAATCTGTTTTGAAAATAATGTTGGTGGGTATCTGGAAATACGAGTCGGTTGCACTCGATTAAATTTAGATATTCGTTGACGGTTTTTCAAGTTGACTCGGTACAGAGCTATTAGCTAAACCCCAAATAGCTCACACTCTATGAACTAAAAATTATTATCTGTATGATAGTTTTTAAGAAAAGAAGACTTTGACAGACTTACGCTGTCCAAAGTGCTTTTTTCTCTCCTCAAACGTTTTTTTATCAGTGCATGTGACACGTCTAACTTTTATAGACTTGCAAAAGCTTCGGCATTTTCTTTGAAAATATTAATCTCAGAATTTTCTTAGTTTTGTGTAGGATTGTATAAAATATGGAACTTTAAGGCTGGGTTTCTCCAACGTTGATTAGCGCCTAATCGACGATTAAAAGTTGACGGCCGTTTAAAGATAGGATATCGCCATGTTGAAAACGACAGTGATTAAATTTAAGAGTTAATCAGCGTTGGAGAAACCCAGCTTAAATTAGCAGTTTTTCGGCCCCTTGAGCGATTAACAGCGAATATGAAAGCAAGCAACGTCGCCTTGTCAAAAAGAACAAACGATTCACAATACAGTGTGCGCAGTAGAAGTGTACTGGGTGTACGGGGTGTACTGGGTGGTACTACCAGCCAGAAATCTAAAATCTGCCAACTAAAAGTTTTAACCCTCTGTACACTTCTCTCTGATTTAAAAAATGTTGTGTTGTAGTTGGAAAGGAATGAAGAAGACGAGTAACTTATGTAGCAAATCATTCGTTGTAAGTACGTCATCTTACGGTACAAAGTTACAGCAGAGTATTTTACACGAAATATTTATAGAAATACAGAAGGGTTAAAGTGAGCGTAAATCGGTGAAGTTACATTATTCATCATGGTTATGTTATTTCCTACAATAACTCGTAAATTTAAATTCTGAATGTACAACTTCTTTTCCTTCAAGAGAGCAGGGCCTATATCTCTCGGGTTAGTGATCCATGAAGTAATATCATAAAATGTCACAGCATGGCCCAGTACTCAAAATATGTCTGGAATCCCAGTCATATGGTGTTGATGCGATCCTGCCAAGATCGAGAGAGAAGCCAGAACTAATTCACTTTTAGCCTTCGTAATATACTGGATCATCCAATTCGTAATAACCTGATACACGCACACCTTTACGGAAGTTACGTAAATTTCTGCAAGGAAAAATGCAATTTCGGAAATTGAGCCATCAAGACACAGGATTTCCTTACAGTTAACGCTGCTTTCTCTTTAATTTTTTGTGCAGCTTACGCGCAGAGGGTTCGCTTCTTCGAACTTTCGTAAAACTTATCCTTATTATTTTTTTAAAATTTTAACGAAAACAAAAACTTTAAGTTGTAAAAGAAATTGTCAAGGGGGAACCAGTAGTTCACGAATCGTGCACTTTTTCTTACTTATTCATCGCCCACAGTGCGAAGAAAATTGGCAGTGAAATAACACTTGTAGCGCTAAAGAATAAGACATTTTTAGGTAAATTCAATTTCTCAGAACATTTTTAGGGAATTCCTTATTCAAGATCTACGAAGTTCTGAAAACCCCCGAAATCTTGGAACCCAGAGAGGGGGAGCTTCTGAAAGTGAGTTTCCCGTCCTTATTTGGGAGAATATAATGAATAAAGAACAAATAGTCAAGTGGCTTTCTCAAGTTGCACATGATTAAAATTGAGTCATCTCTCTCTGTCCCAAATTTAACCCGTAACATCCTCTCTCTCTCCCGAGAGATAATCGAGCGCGTCTCTTTAATTTGGTCGCACCAACCACCCACTCAAAAGAGGGACTTGGCATCGTGGTTTTAGCTTCTTCTTTCGGGCGGAGGTCTATAAACTTGGCTTTAAAAATGGTTGTGTACTTTGGCAGCCGCGCCGTAATGTGTGTATCCATGGGAAAATTTGGGGTGATTCAAAACAAACGCGACTTACGTTTCAAGAAACATCATTTATTTATAGACCCAAACTCTGTTATGTCATTCCTTACACGCAACC
Source organism: Scolopendrellopsis subnuda (assembly GCA_034694405.1). NCBI lineage: Eukaryota > Metazoa > Arthropoda > Symphyla > Scolopendrellidae > Scolopendrellopsis > Scolopendrellopsis subnuda. The sequence continues at coordinate 9,451 of JAQFYH010001128.1, forward strand.
GGTCTCTTTTGTTACAACTCCGCGGGATCAATCTCTCATGTTTTAAGAAATTAACAGAGACGTTTTAAAAGAACCGAAATTTGTTCATCGCATTCTTTCGATTTTTGTTACCTGGTTTTACAATCAGCGCAATCAGCAATCTATCACATACTCTTCGATTGCTGGACTCTGTCCGCGGCGGCTCCGGTAAAAGGACACGTTATAAAAAAATACTTCGAATGCCTAATGTTTTGTTGTTTTCTATCCCCCAGAGGGCCGTCTGAAACTCCCTATTCATCTTTTCTTTTCCCAATGAAAAATCCCGGATCACTCACCGCTTCAATATCGTTTTATTGGTAGTTTCTCGTAGTAGTAAGTTGCCTCTTGCCTGTAAATAAGCATTTTTCTTGTTCGTTATCTATCCCTGGGCTACGCAATAAAGTTCTATCGAATATCGTTCGACGTATACTAGGATAAAATGGTCCCGGAAGAAAGATTCCGGAAAAAATGTCCCAGGTTAAAATGTCCGCAGTATAAAATATTCCCAACATAAAATGTTCTTAAAATGTCCCCGGACAAAATATTCCAAGTAAAAGATGTTACCCGTATTACCGCGGATATACTCTGTATGGAACCACGAAATTACGCGTATTTGTCCCAGTTTGTATTATATAAGCTCATGGGTCTATATTTCAAATAGGCGCACTTGGGCGGTCAACGTGCTGTCGTTTTGACGGTAAATTTCGAACTCTGGGTTGTACCCTACGCTATTATAATATACGCTACCTTATTTTCTTGAATTACAGAGATTGTGGAATAAAACGTTTAAACATAATTAATTTTGTACTGATTTGT
>JAQFYH010001129.1:0-10278 GCA_034694405.1 Scolopendrellopsis subnuda
CTCCACCTTAATTAAAAAAAATTTTCAAACGAAAAATTAGGACTAAATTTTAATTTCGACTTAGAATGCTTCAAAATACAGCATTTGCTTTAATTTGTTAAAAACTTAAAAATTGTATAAAAAGCATGTAAAAAAAGTCTGCGCGCCGGCGGCGCGCTGACCTTTTCTCTCGCCGTCGGCGCGGCATCGGGGTCTATACCGTATACAATAAATCATTTGTTTCATAATTTTTGCGAAACATACGCATCCGTGCAATGCTTTTTTTTTTTCAACTTCATGTTAATAAATAATAACATCCTCGTATCAGTACACCTAATATTGAACAATTGTCAGCTGAGAGACCGAGTATATCTAAATAATGATTTTTTTACAACATCCAACGTCGTCCAGAATAGTTATTCAAATCAAATTCGACGTTATATTATTACCTAGTAATATGGGGTAGAGTTAAAATGATCGAAGTTCCGTTACTGATCCTTCCAATGATCTCAATAAGATATATTCTTTCTTTGTATAAAATTAGTTTACTATTAGATTATTAATTTTAGATACACACTAACTATAAATATATTAGAAACCAGTTGACTAGAATTACTAGAACGTGCGAGAAGACAGAAGAGTACCGGGAAATTATACTTACTCGTATGTACCTATAAGTTAATTAGTAGACTGTTAACTGTTTCTACTGTACGTTATAATTTTATGTCATACCATAATAGGGTGCATATGAAACAACGAGTAGGATGTATCATATAAATATAATTAATTATATAATACTCCGTAATAAGTTACCGTAATACGAAAAGTTTACGTTACCTGTTTTTCTATATACAAAGCGTAAAAAGAAAGTTCTCTTGTTTTTCGTGTGAGTTTATATCCGTTCTATTCGGCAAATAAGCTTATTTACTGAAAAGTCACGTTTATCGTTGCAGAATTACGCACGTTGATCGGTACGTTATTTTCTATTTGACACTGGGCGTTCTTTATGCTATAAAACATGCCTGACGAACAATAGTAAAACAAATTACTGGTCGTACATTGTGGAATTTGATACAAATAACAGCATTTTACATTTTTGTTGGTTTTGTGCGTGATATACCAGACGGAACCAAGGTCTCCCGTCGAATTGTTTTCTACGTGACATCATTTCCGGTTTTCGCTCAAAATGGCACTCCGGAATATCCCATAATTTGGAAATTCTAGCGTGAAACAGTGATGGTTGAAATAGTCGGAAACGAGAAATTTAAAGGACAATTACGAGACCCTTGCGTGCGCGTTCGACAGAATGATGAACCGGGATAGTTCCGGTTAGGCAGCGAAACAAAATGCAACTGGGTGGTTGCCTGATGCGTCGGTGAATTAGTGGTTAGCGGGTTCGTCTCAAGATCGCGGGTTCAAACTCGGTCGACACCGCGGACAGGATTGTGGGCAGTGGCGGATTAAGATATTATGGTGCCCTGGGCAATAGATTGGTGATGCCCCCACCCCCGAAATTGGGGCATTTTTACGTTGATTTCGAGAGAAAAAACTTTATTTTTCCAATATCTTTTAACGAAATTTTTTGAAATTTATCTAAAATCTGAGGCATTTTCAAGCACTCCAACTCAAAATATTATTGTTTTTTTTTTTTTTTGGAGATTTTATATTTTTTTTACCCTTCTCCAATCGGGGCCCTGAGGGAACACTGCGACGGTGCCCCTAAGACTCTGGTGCCCTGGGCAATTGCCCATTTTGCCCTGTGGTTAATCCGCCACTGATTGTGGGATACTACAGTATATAAGTAGAACCTTTCGGCGAATTCCCACCCGCTCTCATATTTTAATCTAGGACACAGTCTTTAGGTGATATGGGTAGGACGCGCATAAAATACATTTAATTGCGGTGAATGGATGTTAAATTTTACAATACCATCACCTTCAACAGTCTCGCACGCCAGCCCCAACGTTGGCGTTAGTTACTTACTTACTTCGCAGTATCTCTCTCTGTTAGTAGCACTGTAAATACCTTCAAAGTAGTCGGCCAAAGAGTGAGTCTTCTGTAAACCCCCGGAGCATTTCTTTTTTCTCTATTTTATTTTTTAAAAAAAATTAATGGGCAACCTGTTATAATGTTATAGATGGAAAAATTAACAAAACGTTATTGTTTATTGTACGAGGGAGGATCAAAAAGTAAGATTACAAGGTCTGCCATTCCATGATCATGCGTAGGAAGTGACATACCTTATATTTTTATGGTAATGAACCGAACCTGCATAGTATATAGATACCATAGAATCTCAGGCGCGCGCACGTGCTGAGATACGAGTATTCGAAATGGAGACTAAGCAAACAATGTGGTCCCGCGCGAGGATAACCGCGCTTTTAATCGTGTTTGGTTGTACGAAAAGGGGTTTCGACGGCCGATATCCACCGACAGCTCAATGCAGATCAACAGAAACGGTGTGAGAACTAGCTCGGACTCGAATTATCGCAATGTAACATCTTGAATCAGTTCTTCAAACCGAGACATTGAGATGTGCTGTTTAGCCCATTGGACGTCCACTGCGATTATCCAGTGCGGCAGTACCGTCAATTGATGTTTATCTGTCTCAAACTAACACACCGTTTGTAAACATCGTTTCTGTTGATCTGCATGAGCTGTCGGTGGATATCGGTTTCAGAAACCCTTTCCGTACAGCCAAAAACGATTAAAAGCGGCGACATCGTCGCGGGACCACTATTTTTGCTTAGTCGTCATATCGAACACTTGTATCTCAGACCCTGCGAAGGCCTGGGACCCTAAACTATGCAGGGGTTCATTACCATAAAAATATACGGGTATGTCACTTCGGACACGCCTGATCATGGAATGGCAGGCTTTGTAACCTTACTTTTTGATCCAACTTCGTAGATTTTTTTTAATAATAAAATTATAACAAAATTATTTACTTATTATTTTTATAATTATGTGTCTAGTCTGTTCACTCAGTGCCAGAGGCCATGTCGATGATTGTATCCCGTTTCAGCCACTGTCTTATTTCAGCCACTGTCCTATTTCCGCCACCATGCCAAATTGGTGGAATGAGACTAGATTGGGGAAGTAATCGTCCCATTTCAGTTACCAGTCCCATTTCAGCCACCGTTCGAGGGTGGCTGAAACGCGACAGGGAGTACAAGATTTTTGATTATTTTTCCATTGTCGCAATTCAGCCACAACACCTGCCAAATTTACTGATTTGAATGAATTTTCTGAAATGTACGGTCTATAAACAATTTTTCAACCCACAACGCCTTCCGCGAAAGTATAATAGTTATTGGTCTTTCGGGCCTGAAAATAAACTTTACCTAACCTAGAAATAAACTAATTTTAAAAATTTAAAAAAAGTTTGTAATACGTCAGTACAGTGCACATGGGTGCATTTGAAGCCCGTTTATTGTACTGCTGCGTGCTGTAACATTACAATAAATCTGATAGTTTTGGTGGCTGAAGTGCGACAACGAAAAAAATAATCCAAAATCTTGTAACCCATGTCGCGTTTCAGCCACCGTTTTAATCCGTTCAAACGGTGACAGGTGGCTGAAATGGGACGATTACCGTATCTCCCTTGTAGTCTCATTTCAGCCACCCAATTTGACATGGTGCCTGAATTAGGACGTTGGCTGAAACGGGATGGGACCGGCTAAGAAGCCTACGATGCTTAAAGGGTCCCAACAGCCAAACTTTTACAACATTTTCCTAATTCCTAAATACGAGGTATATCATACAAATTTGGGGGGCCGTTACGTTGGAAAACAGTAACTAGGAGGAGGGAGGCACCCCTACGAAAATCCTGGTTCCTGGATCGGCCACTGCTTGAAATTAATACTGTATCTTATAAATTGCAATACAATTCTTGTAAAATTGAAAATAATAAATAAATGATATAATATTTTATTAGTACTCCGCTGTGTTGAGGGGATAGATCCTTGGAGTTGGGACAGCTAGGGCCCCAGGAGCAAATCAGAATAGGCCCCCAATAACTTCGGCTCTCTCTTCGTGGCTCTCGTAATATTCTTCCGCCGTGTCCTGATTGCAGACGAGAGTAGGACAACAACCTGGATAAACTTCGTATCTTCTTCCTTCCTTCACGTGACACTTCAGATCGCTGGGTTTTCTTAGTTTAGAGCAACTAAAAGAATAAATTCAATATTATTTTATCTTGCACCTTCGAGTTCCCTCTAATCCGAAGATTGTGCTACTGAAGTTTCGCCTTCAGCAGCGCACTATCTTCGGATTTGAATTTATGTAGCTCTTAATAAAAATTGCAAACGGTAAAATGACAGTGGACAGTTAAGGCGAGGAACTTTCATTCGCATTTTTTCAGCACTTCTATGTCACGAGGGACCTTGATGTCACACTTTCCCTGATGGAAAAAGGCAGACTACAGTTCTAGCTGCGCTAACAGGGGATAGGAAATACATCCCCACGACTGCTGCGCGATTGCGACGACTGCACTTTTTCTTCTCACGAGACATGGTGCGCGTTTCTCTTTGCGGACACAACACACCGCGTTCCAAGTCTAGTGAGAGGAAAAACAGCAGTCGTCGCAATCGCCAGCAGTCGTAGGGATGTATTTCCTATCCCCTGTAACAGAGGAATCGATAATCCTGTAAAAATGTACATTTTTTTCAGCCAGCACTTATCGTGTCTTTCCACAACTGAATCATTTTGTGGATTCTTCTGTAGATTATCCGACTTGAACAGCGGGGTAAATTACAAAATTGTTCAAGCATCGCGGCTTTCACTTCTGCAAAGGATGCATTTGGGATCGAAATACTGTCACCCGCTGGTTTTCAAGGAGGGACAATTGGGACATGCAGATTAACTCATAAAAATTAAATGCGTGTTCAAGGAAAAAAGTATAAATAATAAAGAGAATTAACTTGAGAAGGAAAAAGATTGCTTATAAAGTTATAATCCAAGTTTAACAAGTATATTTACAAATAGGCAGAAATTAGCGACTTGACGCAAATGCATATACCAGCAATTTGGATTAAAAGTTTTTCAAGCGGGACAAAAGGCTGCTGCTGAGGATTTCGTGGGGTTGTAATCCGTCTGCACCCGTGCTCAAAAACACCGCCCCTCGGGTCTGGATTTGATAATGGGACGGTGTATAAGTAACTGTAACTCGGGACACAGAATGACCGTTATAATCGGTGACGGAATTTAAAATAAATCAGATTATAGTGCGTTATACATCAGTGTGTTTCAAAAGACACTGTACATAATTTTGTTTCCTTTCACCCATTGAAAAGTCCATTATGGACTTTTTAATGACAGAATGGGGGAAAAAATTATTTAAAAATTATACCCTGCAGCACAAAGTATAGATAATTGGACCCAGGTTCGAATTAGCATGAAAAACAGAGCTTTTCTTTCAACCTGTCGGAGTAATCGTCATTGGATCAGAAATTCCCAAAAAAAAATAAATAAATAAACCCCGGGAGCGAAGATTATGTAAAGTGTTCGAAACACCCGATACGTTTCCGCAGCACTTGGGGACGGAAAAAGAAAAGTGTCCCATCATCAATCGAGTTCGAATCGTCACAGTTACATAATATAAACGTTTTATTGGTATATTCTTATTTGCAAATCTCAATAAAAACATTTCCCAATCGTCCCCATCCTGATTTTCTGTTTATGTTGGTAAAGTGTTTTATTGGGGGCCCTCTTACAGCAGATGCCAAGTGTTTATATCAATAATAAAAGTGAATTTTTTTTAGATGGTCTCTCTCCCAATCAAAAGTAATAACATTTCCCGAAATGTCAGTCGTGGGAGGGTTACGTGGGACTGTTTTTATGCTCTTATTTGAAGGGTCAATTCAGCCGTAATAGCTGATAAACATAAATACGTCGTATAAAAATATAACTTTACATATCTTTATATGTGGAAAAATATGTGTTTATTAACGAGTGACACAAAGAAAGTGGCAACGTGTTGGGTAACAGCAGCAGACGCTCAATTCGTCATTATTTAACTGGAACATAGTAATCAACAAGTGCAATTCACACAAGAGGTTCCAAAGTCCCTTTTTGATAATACGTAAGTTAATCAGTGCTGTCTCAAGGCAACGCCCTATAGGCAACCGCCCACTCAACCATTGCAGGCGCGTCGGAAGTGTTTCGAGACGGGGGGGATTTAGTGGTGTGGTGTTGACTCACCCTAACCGTAAGGGGGTCCAGGGGGTTTAAAGGGGGCGAAGCCCCCCTGAAGCCGAAGATGTTTTTAGCATTTTTAACTTCATTTTTGGAGCGAAAAAACGGTAGTTAATCATCCTTTTGGACTGTTTTTGGTAGCTGGAATTATTCAAAAAATTTCTTAAATTTCTCCTTTACTCGGAAAAGAAGTAACGGCAGTAGCGAATTTAGAAACAAAATCTTTTGGGGGACCAAATCAGTAGCCCTCCTCCGATGCCTCCAAAGGGAACAGGTGGTCTGGAGGCGAGCCCCCAGCCGCCAGAGGTTTTTTTTTTAATTTGTTAAAATTGGTACATTTTTAAGCACTTGGTTGTGTGGTCAGAAAAAAATTTAAAATTTAAGTTACAGCACTGTAAATTTGGTGCATTTTCGCAGCCTATATTATATTATCAAATTTGAGATATGCTTTGCGATTTTTTTTCCTTCCTCTTTCACTTTTTTTTCTCTCTTTTTTTTTTTACCATTTTTGGTGGCTTTTGGGGGAAGGGAACCCTTGCCCCCCCCCCCCCCTGTAAATCCGCTACTGAATAAAGGAGTCTCGTATTTAAGCAACCTAACATATCCCCAGAAAATATTTGGAATTTTAATTCAAATGTATGCGTTTTCAAGCACTCACTCAACAATATTTGGTAATGATCATACAGTAGTTTTTCGTCAGAAAATATTTCGAAATTTAAGTCAAATTTGACTCAATTTCGAGTATTCTGAATCGAAATATTTGGCAATGGTTCTAAAGTTTAAGTTGGCAGAAAAATTTTTAAAATTTGAGGTAAATTTTGATCATTTCACTTTCCCCTTTTTCTCTCGATTTTTTCTCCTTTTTTCGACTTGTTTGTTTGTTTGTTTCAAATTTTTCGACTTTTTTTTTCTCGAAAACGGGGGAGGGGGGCGACTCGCTCCCCCTGCCTCCCACTTCCGACGCCCCTATGAAATGATCATTTTCAACATGTATTGGGAAGATTTCAGGTTTTCCTTATAAAAAAAATCGGAGATCTCCGTTCTTTTTCGAGTTATAGCCTAGTAATATTTCCAAATGACAATATTGCACCGAATAACTCGACTGATTGAAATCAAGTGGCCTATCTTTTCGGGTTTACTTTTAATATAGGCATAGAATTGAAAATAAATTCAAATATTTAAAAATATACCGGTATTATTTTACAGTTACTGCAAAGTTGGAAGTTTAAAAGCCTTATAAAGTAACTTAGTCACTATTCCTTTGGTCACTGACCATTTTTGGTTTGATTGTCATCAAGCAATTTCCAAAACATTCGTTACTTGTTAGTTAGTTAGTAGAAAGTTTTTACGTTTGAATTTTTTCCTGTTCGGAATATACTTGTTTCCTGCAAACAACATTATTGATCATGCTTATTTAAACAACAGACATGGGATTTAATAAAAAAAATGCTGTGGATTATTTCACACGCTAAATCTTACTGTTTTCGCGCGAATTAATTATTCCAACTTATTTATATTCATAGTAGTTGTATTATAATAATATTCCGCAGCTGGTTTCTATCGCTCAGTTTTTCTCTCCAAAATCGAAATTTTTTCTTAAATAACGATTCTTCGTATATAGTTATAAGCAAATGCCTAAAATCATGTTTCATATTCCCATTTCACTCGTCTTTTTCTGTCACACAGTTATTTATTCTTCTCAGAAGTTATATGTTTCTCGAACGAAAAGCCCGCAGGCAGCGTGGGAATATAAAAGACTAGTAATTTGCATTTCGCGTTTATTTTTATGTGTGCATAAAATAATAGAAAAATGAATAGTTCCCAGTATCAATATAGCTGAAGTTAAATGTCTCATAATTTGAACCAATAAAAATAATACAGCTCTCTATAATAATTATAGTTTATTCCATGCCTGCAAGAGACTATAATAATATAAAATAGTTTAATCTAAACTACAATTTAAAACGCAAGTTTGTTTATACATAAAAATACTCGAAAGCTGTGTAAAATTAGTATTTTCAAATTGCACCAAGATGGGGGCTCGCAGCATCTTAAAAATATATGAACTCAGATTTGGGTTCTGTCTATTAACTGCGGCGATATTCGTGACAATCCAGTTGTCAAATATCAATTTCGTTCTTGGTAACATTTTTTTTAAAATCTTTCCCTTCTTAATATCATAACTTCTTTTTTTTAGATGGTCGCTATACAGTAATGGCAGCAGGAGAGTTGTACGTCCATCAAGCCACTTTGACTGATAGTTTGGAAGCATTCCGATGTCAGACTGTCCACAGGTTGACTGGAGAAAGCAAACTTAGTTCCCCCGGAAGGATAGTGGTTAGTGGTAAGTCAAAACGTGATGTTTCTTCTCTTTTCCCAAGCTGATGCATGTGGTGTGTAGTACTTGGTGTGGAATCAGATATCACGCCGATTTAAAACAAATTCTCCAAATAATCCAAATATTATCACGACTTAGAGTTATTTTTATCGCATCAAAATAGCGAATCAATATTACCATGTAGGCCTATTGTGCAGTTATTAGGCTACTTTTCTCGCGTGACACTGCAGTTACGAATTCAAATCAACTATTGCGAAACACAGATTTATTTGACATGTGGGTTTTTTTTAACTTTTTACTGTGAATGCTTAAATTATTCCACATTAAAGTGGTAATAAATCTGCGTTCAATTACGTTACTGATAACGTAATGAAACCTGTCTAAATTTTTGCAATCCATCCAACTATGAAATAACTACTCAGTTTGCATCATTTTGTACCTCAACAATACATCATACTATCTTCTTTCAACAAAACGCTAGCAACAGAAAGGAATAAAACTTTTCCTTCTAGAACTAAAGGTTTTATTCCTTCGCTGTTACAACACTATAGCGAATGATTACCTACACGGAATGTAACATCCAATTTTTTATAGGATAAATGCAAATCCTTTCTCTACCCCATATATACCCCGTTGTTGACAATCATATTCTTTAGCTCATCCATAGTTTACACTAACTTTACATAATATCAGGGGTGGATAAGACTTATCCCCCCCTGATAATATACAATCAGCTAACCGTTAGCGTTAGATAACTACCTGAAAAGCAACCTTGACTCGTGAAAAGACAATTTTATATTTTTAATCTGGATTAAAAATCAATTTCTTTTCCCTTTCTAAAGTTCATCTCGTCGTTTCTGCTAATTATTCTTGTCGAACAACTTTCGCATAATGGATTTTTAAAAAAATATTCCATAGTTTACATCATAAAAAGAAAAGAAAAGAGACGTTTTTCACAAACTTTACGAGAGATAAATCCACGTCATTAGTGTTGTTTTAATCACAATCTTTTTATCACATCTTCATTAATACATTCTGCATATTAAAGAGACATTCTTTTTTTAAAAAAAAATTCTTCGTGCATTTTAACGAGTACAGCTGACACCGTACATATCCATTTCTCAGTTCTGCGCGGACTCTCTTTCTCTCGTGTACAATCATTCATTTAAAAGTGTTAAAGATATCGTGTTTCTATTAATATTCCTTTTCTCCGCATTTTTTTTTTGCCTATACAAAGCCGAAGAGAGTTTCGGCGTAATTAAATTGTATATGCAAGAGAAGGCAACAAGATGAGTTATTGGATGCAGGCAAGCATCCATGTATAAGGCGGTATTTTACAAGAGAGAATTAATTTGCAACACGCTTGTGTAATTAAAAATAATAGCGAGAAATTGTGGTTAGCATAATACCAAAGCATATCCAAGTTTAAAATGTATCTTGATTATAATGTAACTTGCGCCACAGTTTTAATAGTACCCAAATTTCAAGACATTTAGATACGTATGAATAGAATGTTGAAAATAATTCGCTGGGTAAATTATCATTATTAATAGTAGGCCTATACCTACAGATACGAGAGAGGCATTGGAGTAGAATCCTTGATAGACCCGCGTGTTTTCATCTGGGATCTCTCCACAGTTGCAGATCTACGCTTTCCCGATTTTAGGGTTTTGCAGTAGCTGGTCAATTTGGTCATGCATAGGGATGTGAGTGTGAAAAGTTCGCTTTGAAAAGTTCAACTTTTCAAGTGAAAAGTTCAACTTTTC
>JAQFYH010001130.1:0-10277 GCA_034694405.1 Scolopendrellopsis subnuda
ACGTGATTTGTTAAAACTTGAGATTGAGATACATCTCAGTCCCAAGTTTTAACAAATCACGCTCGCGATTTTTTTAATTTGAAAAAAAAGCGCGCGCGTGATTTGTTAAAACTTGAGACTGAGATTCATCTCAATCTCTTTCTCTGACTCGGAAACCCGGCCTTTTTTTTTTTAAAGGCCTGTAGACTGAGCTGTCAGTTTGCAACGATCATCTACTCGGTCTAAACCTCTAAATAGCCAATAGGTAGCTGGTAGCACTGTGTTTGGATGAGATTTTACTTTTGAGCTGGTTTTTCAAATATCAGTCTACCTAGCAGTCCTGCAGCTTAGTTGACTATACAGTACTTTTGTGTGCAACCTAAGCGCTTTAGAAACAAAATGCATAATTTCTGCATCGGACATTTTTCAGACTTGCAAGTCGACGTTCACCGCAACAACAGTTCTGGTAGTTCAGACGACGCCGCATTCAAAGTCTTCAGTGAACGCTTGGGAGAATTACAAAAGGCTGATCAAGGAACGAGCATGGAAATAGAAGGTAGCTAACCCAGGCGTTTGTTACGTTTTGGATCCCCCAATTCAAGATCACGCAACATTTAATTTAATGTTGATGCAGATCTTCACAATTCATTCAGAATGCGAGGAGGTGTCCTAGAAACCAAAGGGGAAATCCATCATTCACTGTATCGAACGCAACAATAGATTAAATGGTCGAATTGTGAAAATTTTTTATTATTTTTCTAGTTATAGGAACTGCATCCCAAACGGTTGGAATTAATTCATTGGACGCGGGAGTGGATGAACTGGTCATTCAAGTTTCCCCCGGTCAGAATTCGGGTACGTCCAGTATATCAGTTTTTTTTTTTTATAAAAATTCAGTTATTCAGCATCAGAAATGTGTTTTCGTTTATTAGTTTCAGGAACTTCGACTCAGACTGATCGCACTACTGCGGCTTTGGAAGAAATAGTAATACGTGATAAAAATTTCTTCCCGAAGGCTTCCTCAACTGAAAACTCAGGTTTGTACAAACAAAACGCACCGATTTTTTTTACTCTATCGCAATTAGATGCTCTAATCAGATGGCCCATGATCTCCGACAATGCGTCTAGTTGCGAAAATACGTAATTTTTTTCTTGTTGTTCTTCTCGCAGGCGCATTTCAAGAAAAGATGAAACAGAGATCGCAGTCGGAGGGAAGGACCATGGAATTTGCTCCGCACGGAGATCCGATTACGGCCACCACGTCAACCACCATAAGTGCCTCCGTTCCATTTTCGTACCGCCGTTACTCCAACGTCTCCAACCTCGCCGGCAGCCTTCCCGGAAGCGCCTCTTCCGGCATCTTGAAAGGAACGGGCTCGATCGAACTCGGATTCATAAACGAGGACAAAAACTCCAAAGTGTTCTCCAAACCTTCCAAGCGGTCCGAAAAGAGACTGGTGCGCAGGACGCGCAGCGCTCTCGATACCACGCGGACTCAGCAGCCGAACCCACCGGAAAGTTTAGAAGTTATAAGCAACCCTCGATCTCGACACTTGGTGGGAAAAGATTTGTTTTTGAAAAATAGTTTCGGCGAAGACATAAAACCGATCGCCGAATTGACCGACGAGCATCAGCAGCCTGCGTTCGAACCGAAGCGCCCCCACGAAGATCGCGGAGAAGGCGGTCTGTTCCCGAAACTCGGTAAAATTCGGCGTCACCAGTCTCTGATTCAGTCAATTGCTCACGGTGGCGACCAGTCGATAGAAATGAACCTGATGCCCGGTTTCTTCATCACGAACGCGGGTGCGTGCAGCAAGGATCCGTCTCCGGAAACCGGCGTCACGCGGTTCTCGACGTTCATGAAAAACGAGAAGCCGGAAAAACCTAGTCGAACTGTAGAAACCTCTCACGTTGAAATCAACGTTCAGGGTGACGGCGGTCCGCTCACTCCCAGCGACGGGACCAGCAACGTGTTCTCCAGTTCCTCCACTTCGCCGTCTACGGTCGGAACCACGTCGGGCGAAGACAGAACCGACGTTTTAACGAAGAACAAGGTCTCGACGGAAGAGAGTAAGTCGGGTGGTGGTGGATCAGGATTTGACTGGGTATTTACTCCCGCTAGCGACTCTTCAGCAGGCAAGGACATACGTATTTTAGTCCCCGCGGTTTGTGTGCTTGCTGCTGACCTAACTGTTCCGCTTTCTTTTTTTTTTATTTCGGCGTATTTATTTCGCATCTTGTCAAAAATTCTTCCGTTTTGTGCTCTTTATTTGTCTTGTATTTTACCGTCATTCATTTTTATTTAGTCAAATCTGAAGGTTTGGACGCACTGTGGCTGCTACGATCTATCAAAAGAAATGTTAATTTTTACGGAAAAAAAAAACCTAGCATAATTACTTCTCTCGAAAAACCACTAAATTTCTATCGTGATCCTCTTTGTTGGCAGAAGACCGATATTACTTTTTGTTTTCATCTATTTAAACTGTGCTTGAATTTTAATGCTACGAGCTTATAAAAAGCAAAATCTGGAATGAAGAATATTGTCTTGGTTTCGATATCGCGTAGGGCCGTAGGCGAAATTGAGCGTTATAAAGTGTACGTTTTAATAGTTAGTTGCGCCCTTGTCTCGCTTTCCGTTGCGGCATTTCCAAATAATGAGTTATAGTGGGACTGGGATTAATCCGAATTTTTTCCCACCTTTTTTATAGATTCGCAAGAAGTTCCCAACGGCCAGAGCAGTTCAACGGTTGAAGGAGATCAGGAGATAATTAGAAGGTTATTGTCCGAGAGCACCTCGCCTTCTCAAACGCCATCGCCAGAAACTCCCCATCAGACCACCAAGAGAAGCCAAGGCGCCATACCAAAGCGGAGACCGCGAGAGAGGCACTCCAATTCTTCTGAAGGTAATATTCCGTTCATTATAAATAGCAATTTCGAATTTCTCTCCTGCTCAACCTGTTTTTAATGCATTTCTTACAACTTGAAAAACTTTTGAATATTTTATAATAGTGCTGCAAAACCATTGTAGGCTATACACGCTTTTTTTTTAAAATTTTTAATTTATTTTATGCTTTTTTTTTTATTCTTTTCCTGGAAGGATATGGGTGGTTGTAACCAATACTCACTTCCTGTCGTTTGTTGTTCTTTTAGCACGAAAGAAAATCTTTTTTTTAAAAAGGGCTTTCTCACAGGAAGTTCGCAACTTTATAAAAAAAAAAAGTTAACTTTGTGATGTTGTTTTCAGGTGCTGCAGGTTCTGTACTTAACACGACACCAAGTGCCTCCACTTTTAACTTGGAAGACCACGAGTTCAGTCGGCGACTGATAGAAATACTGTACAAATCGGATCCACTGGAATGCGAAGAAGAGTTAAGAAAACTCAAGAGAGAAATTGATATGAAGAGTAAGTTTATGTAAAATCCTCTACCTGAGCAAGAAGTAAAAAAGAACACTACATAAATTATTTTTTTCCTCCCTTAGGGAAGCATGAAGTTACGCCTGACAAAAGCTCCAATTCTGAAAAGGTTAACGAAATGTTCCTGGAAGGTACGTAACATTAATTCCATTAGGGTGTTTGTACGTATTATTATTTCAGTTATCAAGATTAAAATATAATAGTTAAAAGTCTTGGTGGCGATTTAAGTAAAGGTTATTCTTTTACTTCAACGGGTTTTTTTCGCCCTTTTCTTCGTTTCTGAAACAATTTTTTTTTTCGTCGGCAGATGCTCCGACGACGAAGCGAAGGAAATTGGCAGCTCGCAGAAGGCGTCACAACGCTGGCGCGCAAGAGGGAGGATCCATGCAGGCGTTGGGCGAACTGAAAGGCGGGCACCGTGCTCAAGACGCGGGCGAATTGTCTTGCCTCCTTCCACCTTCTTCCAATCAAAAAAACGTCGGTGGCAGCGACGGATCCGGACGACGCGTGAGACGCGAATCGGGACCCCCTCTCACGGCCCTCGCGACCATGGTGTCGAGTCCCGGGAGACATCTGGCCAGTTCGCACGACGACACGACCACCGGAGCAGTCCACTGCTTCCAAGACGAGCACGGGAACTGGATGACGTACGTGTTCGACGAGACCAGCACGGGCCACGCGACGGGACTGAACCAGACGAACGCTCACTCGCACTCGAACGTGTCGCGGAGTCTCTTCACTTCTGATCAAAAGTGGTTGGTTCGATATTTTTAATCTCTATTTTGGGCTCTTTGAGTTTTAGATGTGAACACAAATGAATATCAGTCTGCAGGAAGGTTTAAAAAAATGAATGTGGTTTATTTTTCGACGAATATTCATTGGAAAACGTTCCAATTTTTTTTACTGGCAAAGTGAGACTCGCTTATCTTCAAACCAAAACGGAACAATATTATTGTCTTTTTGAACCTCCTGTAGATCCACAACAGAATTCCCAGATTGCACTACGAAGAAACTAAAAATGTGTTTTGTTTTTAGGGACGCTTGTTCTCAGTCGTCTTCGAGCTCCGGTTCCACCATGGTCCTGGACAGTCCCGCTGCCGTTTTCTACCCGTACCAGTCGCAGGCGGCGTCCGCCAACACCAACATGTATCCTCTGATGCAGTCGGAACTGGAACTGATGGACGTTCGACCTCACATGCTGAACCGACGGAGTGCCTTCCGACGGCGGGCGGTCCAGTTGTTCACCGATACCATTTTGGAGCGAACCAGGAACGTGACGTCCGGTTCGTCTCCGTCGGCCATGACCGTCGTGCCCAGACTGGGTCCCTCCCTCGGCTCCGGCGGCGACGCGGTGGTTCTGAACGACATGATCGGCGTCTCTCAGGCTCCCAGTTCCCAAGGCGGAACGGATACCGAACTGGGTTCATCCAACAAATTGAAATTCACCGACGAACATCTCAGAAAACCGAAATATTATTATAAATTGTGGTTGCTGCCCTGCAAGTTCGTCAAGATCCGATTCGACAGACTGGCTCTGCTGGCGCTGTTGGACAGGTGAGATCTTGTATTTTGGCTAAAACGCGCGAAATCACCCGAACTGACGAAAATATATTGTTATAAAACTTGGGCTTAAAATATGTTGCCAATCTAACCAGATAAGGGGGGTGAGGGATGTGAGAGCCGAGGGGTGGGTGCTCGAAATGGTGAAGATTTTATGGCGTTCCAATTTTTAATTTTTCCAATCTTGCAGAGCCACGTGAAGCTGTCTCTATTTTACCTTTTTCTTCCGAATTAAACAAACTGTCGAGATCAGATAAAAATAAATACGAGTATGGTATAATAAAATACAGGTAATATCAAAAGACGAAACGAGAAACACCAGACCCCCAAAATTGACGCCACAGATAATAAACGAAAAATAACGAAATGCTGAGAAAGAAGCGACGATTATTTGGCGTGCCGTTTGCTTTAGCGTGGCGTTCAACCTTCTTTTTCCTAAACCCCAACTGTTAATGCCATGTTGGTGCGGCCAATGAAAGTCTGATTTTATTTTTCAGAAACATCTCTTTGTTTGAGAACTTGATGTCGGCATGCCTCGCAATTCTTGTTGCTGTATTAGGATCTCTTCTACTCTCTTCTCAGTTCTTTCAAGATCTTTGGATCTTCGTATTTTGTTTCGTGATGGCCAGTTGCCAGTATTCATTGCTGAAGGTAAGTTTGTTTTCTTTTTGTCAACGACTTCTTCCGTTTCGAACTTATAATATTTCCTGAATGATCAGTTCGATCGGGGGACATTGTCGGGTCTTTTCCATTTTCAAAATCAGAGAGAGACCGATTGCAATACCGAGTAACATATTCGTACATCGCGTATAGTTGAAACCACACTTTTTTTTTGCAGAGTGTTCAACCAGACGCAGCATCTCCTACACACGTAAGTGACTCAAATCTACGCGAACACGCTTCCCCAAAAGCGTGGCGGCGGTGGTGGTTCAGAAAATAATTTTTTAAAATAACTGGTAAATGAAACCAAACATTGTTTTGTTTTTTTTTTTTCCCGCAGGGGTTTAACAGAATCATTCTCTACAGCCGTCCAGTTTATTTCTGCATTTGTTGCTCACTCGCTCTCGTCATTCAACACGCGGTTTCCACGTACAACAATCAACCCTTTGTATTTTACGGGGTGGCTTTAGTCAGTAAATCGAGTCTCGTTTTGGCCCGAGATTTGGTGATTGGTAAGTGACGGATAATATTAATCGATGAAAAGTTTCCCGTCGCTCTTATAGTAATTTTTTATTTTCGTTTTTTAGTTTTCATCCTGTTCTTCCCGGTCACGTTCAGTCTCGGGCTTTTACCGCAGGTCAACACCTTTCTCATGTACGTTATGGAACAGATAGATATTCACGTGTTCGGTGGAAATGGTAATTATTTATATTTTATTATTGTCGTCTTGAAATGTGTTTGAAACCTGTGTAAAAAAAATTAATTTATTTTCCAGCCACAACTAGTCTCATTGCAGCGTCGTATTCTGTGATCAGGAGTTTAATGGCTGTTGGAGTTGTGTACGGATTTGCTTATGGTGCCTTGAAAGTGAGTTGTCGTACTTTTCCTTCCTTATTTATTTATTTATTTATGTACAAATATGTAGAATCATATTATACAAACAATTAAATCTAAAATATTGTTCAATAATCATTTCATTTTGACTGACCTTTGAATTGTCATCGATAATATGTACGGGGAGATATGGTGCGCCCGCAATATATGCGGGGAGGAAATTCGAAAGTCTCACTGCACAGTATACAGAACAAAACGGGCCTTGATCTCCAGCCTACGGTGATCGACGTAAATAGTTCGCTTGTGGGTCCCGATAGATGGTCAGGCTGCAAAATTCGTTAAATAGGATGTCAATAGGACCCTGGAAAATAGAGTAAATCAGGATCTTATCATCCCCGATGCTAGTCGGCATCTATTTATGTCAACCAGCATTTCTAGTTGGCAAGGTTCTCCAGGATATCGCGAATGAACAGCAGCTGCCCCAAAGCGATTCCTGGGGAACTCCACGGTATACTTGTTAGCTTGTCGCGAACCTTAACTTGATATGTTTTACCGTGGACGTACCTTTCTCCAAGCTGCGTAGACGGTATTAGCTTCTTCATTCTAATGAGCGATATCGACACGCGCAATCGATATCCCAACCAAATATTTAACTGCTATTTTTTCTTTTTCTTTTTAGGAACCGCAGTCTTCACAGCACATCATGTTTTCTGTGTATTGCGGAATCTTGGTTTCTCTGAGCTACCACCTGAGTCGAAGCGCGAGCGACCCCAGTGTGTTGTGGTAAATCTCAGGACACAATGTTACTGCTGCAAAACTATTAAAATATTGAAAAATAATGTAATAAAATCGTATTATTTATTTAAAAACTTCATTCCTTTTAAAAGTACACTCAATCCTGTTGTAGGTCGCTGATTAAAACGCATTTGTTACCCGACGAAGAGACTGGGACGTCAAAAGAAACGGAATTAGTCGATCCTCTGCCGGAGAAACTGAGAACTACAGTAGTAAGTTAAGATATTTAAAATTCTGATCAAGTTTTTGATTACACGAATAAAGTATTTCGTATTCTAACATGTTTAATTTGGCTCGAGTTAAATACAAACATTATTTATTACAATTCTGCTTTTTTTTTCTCTCGTTTAACAACAGTACAATAGATTGAAGTCCGACGCCATTTTGTGTCCCATAATTTGCGTCATGGTGTTTGCAATCCACTGCAGTTCAGTGTTTACCGTACTTCAGGTAAGTCGATTTTTTTAGGGATATGATCGATATAAAATAAATAAATGAATGAAAAGTACATTTTTACGTTACGTTTTTTTTTCCAGCCTGTTCTTGGTTTCATATTGGGAATGGTGGCGGTTGTCTCGGGCGTGATTCTTCATTACGTAATTCCGCAGCTTCGCAAACAATTGCCGTGGTTATGTTGCTCGCATCCCGTGCTCAAGTCTCACGAATACAAGCAATTCGAAGTCAGAGGTAAGCAAAATACGTAACTTCCACGATTATGACGGCTTTTTAATTCAGAGATTGGGTTAAACACAGCAGGTTTGACCTTTTTTTTTTGTTCATTTCAGACGCTGCAAAAGTGATATGGATTGAGAAAATTTACGTGTGGTTGTGTTTCTTCGAGAGGAATGTGATTTACCCCGCCGTCTTCCTCAGTGCCTTAACTGCCGATTCACCGCTCATCGTCAACAGATACGGAGTCTAGTACGGTTTCTTGTTTCTTTTTTTTTTTAAAGAAAAAGTTTTAATAGAAACGTACTAACAGAGGCATTCGTGATGTTCCCACTGGTCCCGTGTTTATTGCATTTTCCTTTTCGGTTTCGCCTCAGGTTCCGTTCAAGGAAATCCCGATAGAATATTTCGTATTCGTGTTAAAAAAAAAATAAAAATTCAAACATCTTCCCGGTAGTAGAAATAGTTATTCGTTTTTTATTCCACGGGATCTGAAACTATTTGTTTGTCGATTATGTAATGTACGCAGTGGGGTCCAGGGTGTAGTGGTTATCAAGCTTGCCTCTTAATCCCAAGATCGTGGGTTCAAACCCTATCAGACACCACTGGAAAACTGGGTGACTGTTCCTAAAAAGCACTTGGCACGTCTTTATGTAATTCCCACCACCCTCCCAACAGATTCTTTGGATCTAGGGCACCTGTTTCAGTTGATAATGGGTGTAAAATGAAATAAAAATGGAATGTTTGAAGTCTGGGAAGATAAAAAAAAAGCTACCTTATTGTTAAAAACTTGGTTTCTTTTTTTTTTTACAGTTTCGCTTCGATATTAATTACTGTCTGTGGTCTCAAGTGCCTGCGTTGTTCATATTCTGATCCTTCTCATCACCACATGGTGCTCGTTTTTACGTACCTGCTATTCAACTACGACCTCAAGGGTCGTTCGGAAACATTCCTAGTCGACTTCTTCGTCGTAACTTTTATATTTTCAAAGGTAAATCGCGTTTCAGTAATCTCGCACTTCAGAAAATTCTGTTTTCAGAAACCAGGGGCGCGATTTTCGTCTGACATAAAGACGCCATTGAGTAAAGTCCGGCTTTATAGCAATGCTTTTTCAGTGGGTGACGTCACCGACTTTACGTATTAAAAGTCAAGACGAAAATCGCGCCTCTACTAGTACATCCTAGTTGTTTTATGACAAAATGTCTTGTAAAAAAGGAATCAGTTGACGATCACTGACCAATCACGTCTTATTTGCTTATGATCCTTTATAAACACTAACCTTTATATTTCGTAGGTGTGTGAGTTGTTGCTGAAGATGAGGTTTGTAATAACTTACATTGCTCCTTGGCAAATCACTTGGGGATCAGCGTTCCATGCCTTTGCTCAACCTTTCAGCGTGCCTCGTATCCTTTTTATAATCTTATCTGTGTTTATCATTTTGTGTATTAGGCCTATCCCTATATTTTGAGATTGTCCACCCTGTTGGATTAATAAACCTGTATGTATGTATAATGCTATAATGCCAACAGTAGAAACATTTTGGGCGAAGAACACCTACTTGCGCTCCAAGTATTTCGCCCATTTTCGCTTGCGATATTTCAAAATCAGAAGAAACTTTACGGTTTTTTTTAGTGAGATATTCGCACATTTTTCACAATCGTGTTCAAGTTGAAGTAAATCTCGTGATTATTTTTCCTTAACTTTTCGTTTTATTCAGATTCGGCAATGTTGTTTATTCAAACCGTGATTTCCGCAGTTCTTTCCACCCCTTTAAATCCAGTTTTGGGAAGTGCCATCTTCATAACGTCGTACGTTCGTCCGGTAAAGTTTTGGGAACGAGATTACAAGTAAGTCGGAATAATTTTATTTAATTCTAATTAGTATTGTTCTTTTAAATTTCATATAATTTGGTAGAATAATGTCTTAGAAAGGTTAAGAGCAGCAGATAGGTTATGTAAATCAAATTAGATGGAGCAAAAAAAATGACATTTCGTGTATTTAATAGAGACTATTTTATGCTCAATTTATTAAATCGATTTTACAACAATAGCTTATTTATAGCTGAATACATTGAGTTATCGTTGTTGATGATTTTTGTTTTTTTTTGTCAACGGGACTAAACGCGAGTTTAAAGTGTTTTGAAAACGAATAATTTGGCTATAAAAATAGCTTTAATATGAATAAAATGCAATAGAAACGTGTGTGATTTTGTTTTATTTTATTTATATCAAGAATAAACCGATTTTAAAAAACGGGACATATTTTTTTTATTAGTAGGAATGCCCCTCATATAGTTTACTATTAAGTGGAATGACCTTCGCTTTCATTGTTCTTGTCTGTTCATTGTTCTCATATACGCTGCTGC
>JAQFYH010001131.1:0-10276 GCA_034694405.1 Scolopendrellopsis subnuda
CGATTGGTCTAGACGTGTCACGTGAACAAAATTTTCAATCTATCTTCAAAAACTATCTCGGCGTGTATCCAGCCTTATGCAACCGTATGCACCATACAGAAAAGTTCGACATTGACTGTATCAACAACGTAACAAGTGCGTATTTTCCTTTAACCTTTCAAAACACACAAAAATGAATAACTTATAGAAGTTATAATATAAAAGAAAACTATTCACGTTCACGCGTGTTTTTGCTTTTGGGACACTGTAAATCATCGTCTTGCGCATTTCAAAAGAAGATCCTCGGGAAATTTTTCTACATTTACCGCGCGTTCGCCGGGTCGTAAAAATTAGTCTCTTTCTTCACGTTCCCTGGTTGCGTGAAAAAAAAAACCTTTTACCCGCCAGAAGAGTGTATTGACAAAGAATAAATCACGTTCATAAATCAGAATTAACTTACCTAGAACTAACGTGGGCCAACTCTCCATCCTTGCCGTTAATCCCTTTAGAAAAATCTGATGTAAAAACATCACAGTTTCACTGCGAAAGAAAAAAAAGAGTTACAACCGATTAATATTTATGGGATTTTTGCTCAGTGCCTTCCAAATATTGTTTGCGGACCGTTAATATTTCAAGTTTTTCTTGATTCGAACCCGCTCATACCGTAGAGCATGTTCTAATTACTACGCTCCTAAGTGTGGATTTATACACTTGAGTTTTTATATGTCCGCTGGAGCGAGAACTAGAATCAGGTGGAATCTTATAGTTCTCGCTCCAGCGGAATTAAAGTTGGTTTTCACAGCTTCAGTAAACGTTGCGTTTTACCGCTCTGATTGTTCGAACCCCGACGTTTCCAGTATAGCTGGGTTTTCACAGCGTCCGTTACGTTGCGTTTGACCAATCGCATACTGGTAACGTTGGGGTTTGACCAATCAGAGCGATAAAACGAAACGTAACGGAAGCAGCGAATACCCAGCTTAAGATTGGTTAAACGCAACCAAAAGCAACGCGACAGAAGCAGTGAAAACCGGTGTAAATCCACCATTAAGACAAGAGAGAGAAACTTTCTAGCTGGTATGGAAAGCCAAACCGAACAATATACACTCTAACGTTTCTATCTATAATTCAGCGTTCCATAATAGGTTTCTTTGTGGGAGGAAAACAGCGAAAACGAGAAGAAAATCTTGGTTTTTTTGTAAGAATTACGTTAAAAATAGTCATTTTACCTATTGAGAAATATTGAGTTCACGTCGTCGTGGCTGCACGGCGGCTTCTTCGACGAAGCCGCCATTTTGAACGGACGCAAGAAACACGACACGACCAGTTGCAATTGTTCCAGATATTCTTCTTCCGCTTCGACCATCCTAAACACCAAACTGGAAAAACAACCATTCAAAAAAGATACTTTTAATCGCCTGATCGCGAAGAAAACAGGATTACATCTCTAAATCCCCTGTAATGCCGCATTGAGAACCGATTTCAGACCTTGTCATGAATCAACTCTTGTTCGTCGAGCTGCGAGACCTCACAATTGCGAAGCAATAATGACCGGTTTAATGAACGGAAGGTTTATTTATTGGTCAAGCCTTATACGTTCGCGCTAAACGCGGAATGGTGTTGCGGTGAAAATGCTCATAAACCACGTCAAAATAAGAATTGGACGTAGTTGTTTTCATCAGTAAAATTTTGTGTTTTCATCAATTTTAGGAAAGTCAGAGTATTTTACTGTTATTTTCTTTTCTTTTTAATTTAAACAATTTGCTGAAAAGGCAAGGTGTGATTATTTAATGGAAATTCTCCCACAAGTTTATTATACAAATAATACAGTAAAAAATCGCAATTTTAACAAGTCCCTACAGTTTAACATCGCAAAAACTACGGTTGTCGGTGGACCTACATTAATAAATTATCCTTTTTACGCACAAGTTGACTAGAGAGAAAATAAAAGTAGCCAAAGGCAATATAACAACCATTAGTAAAACGTATGGGAAAAAGTCGAAAAACCAATTCTGTCCTATGGTGAACCTCATAACTTATTTCTGTTTCCCACAAGTTGGTGAAAGAAAAGAAAAATCGCTATTTTACAAAGTCAAATTCATTTTTAAAAATCTTATTTCGATCAGATTATTTCGACCGCATCATAACTCCAATACATTCGAAGCAATAACAGAAAATGACTTTCTTAGGACTTGTAATGCTCTCTAACCTATTTCTTTTCCTCATGCTCTCCGCATGGGGCGACCGTATGTATTCCTCCACGATCTGCTTCCATCTCCTGCGACAGAGCCAGCCTCGAAAGAAACTCTGAACCTGAAAATATAAAATACAAAAAAATTGGTTCTAAAACCTCGTTTTTATCAGTATTTGTTCCGAAAATAGCTCCCGGGCGCTCTCGAGTGGAAGTAATGCATTTTTTTCTCGAACTAAAGCTGTGTGCGGTTTTAAAAGAGAATGTGACGAGAAGCAGAAAATGTAATTTCTCTCGAGCTCCATTCGACTCTGGCTTTTTATTCTCCTCCCCTCGTTTCTCTGCGATTTGATACAATTATCGAAAGAAAGGATTAAACTTGTTTTTGTACATCGATTTATTATTATTTAAATAAAAGTAAATTGCGTGATATTTTAGGAAGATTGTGGGAAAAAAAGGACGAATTTGCGACTTGTAGCTTTTTCAAACTGTACCATGTAGCAGCTACTTGGTACAAGTTCGAAAACGCGAAAAGTCGCATAATAGACCTTGTAACTACACACAGTCATGTGTAGTAGAAATATTTTCTTTTTCACAATAATATTATGTTGATTATCCGTGGTTTACGAAATACAATGCTGTAATAACATCTTGTAGTTTACAGCTGTAATCTACGAGATGTTACATGCTTGAAGTTATAAGTTTTTTTTTTATTACATTCTAAAAGTCCAAAAAACTTATCCCATTCTCTGAGATACGTAAATTCGTTTTAACTCGTTTTGTGGAACTGAATATAGTCACATACGTGTATTAACTGTATTATACCTAATAAAACAGTTACTTATATTGATATTATATGGTAAAAGTGTAAATTAAAACTTTGCTATTTCGATTTTAAAATCTGTAATATTAAAACTACAGTATACATCGTTAGCAATAAAATTACGATTACAATATCGATAAAATATATTTTAAAAAATCGATAATTAGTAGTCGATTTAAACATCTAAAACATCGAGTATCACGAAACTCTGTTTTATAAGTCTTTCTGTAAGAAAATTGACACACTGATAATTATAATTCTCCACAAATTAAAGTGTAACATGCACAAATGACAAAAAAAAACATGATCGGTGTTTGTTGGCCACTTCAAAAACCATTAAAACTTTTCTTTCAACGTGTCTGTGTGAATGAAAATCGAACCTTGTCAAATACAACTGTTTTACCAAATTCAATATGTTATTCGATAGTTGTTTTGTTTTTTCCTTAAAACCAACACCTTTCATTAGACCTTGGGCACCGGCCTTAGTCTTTAGGTGTATAATAAAAACGAATATTATGATAGGATTGTTCCATTATCCTCCTATAACATCTCTGCTCTAAAGCTCTATCTAATACGATCAAAGCCACCATTTCTATTCTAACAGTTGATTAAGCGCATGCAAGTAGCTTAAGGGCGGTTTTATGCATTTGCTATTTTATGCCCGCTAAAGAGAGAACTAGATTTTGACCTGTCAACCAACGGCAAGCTGCGTTTGTGCTTATTCATACGTTCTCGCTTCAGCGGGCATAAACTATCAAAAACGACTACACGTTCTAAAAATGATATTTCGATTCTTCTCTCCCATTTTATTTTTCTTTTGGTTTAAAAGGCGTAAAAAACAAAACAAAACAATCATAACTACGTCTTTCATGCCACAATTACTACGTAAATATGGTTTGTGCCTATTCTAATTTATTCCAAGTATAAAAACCATGGCAACCTAC
Organism: Scolopendrellopsis subnuda; assembly: GCA_034694405.1. NCBI lineage: Eukaryota > Metazoa > Arthropoda > Symphyla > Scolopendrellidae > Scolopendrellopsis > Scolopendrellopsis subnuda. Next base: position 3,935 of record JAQFYH010001131.1, read on the forward strand.
TATATGAATACTTCTTGTCTCTCCGTCGAGTGACGAACACTATAAAAAACGATTATAATGTCAAGATTAGTCGTTTTTTTTCGCCCGCAAGCGGCGCTGCAGCTGTCGCTGCTGCCAGTGCTGCCATCTTCCGCTCATCGCTTTTTCTGCCGCCATTTTTACGCATCGCTTTAAATTAGGGGATATTTTCGTTTTAAATGCTTAATTTGGGGACCTACTACGCGCAGTTTGCTTATTATGTGTGGTTGTGGTTTATTTGAATTATTATTTGATTAATTTTAATTTAAATCACACTAAAATTGGAATAAATATGAATTAACCTTTTTGATCTTCTTAATTTCTTCGCTCTCGCCATCACCCTCCGCCTCCTCTCCTTCCTCCGTCTTCTTCGGCTGATGAGCGCTGGGCAGCAACCTCCAGTCTTTCTTCAGCGCGAACAGCTGATGAAAATGCAGACAAAACATTTTTATTTCCCATATTTTCACCAAATGGTGGATGTTCTAGCAAAATTTCACTGGTAATAACTTCCGCCAATAACCCTCCGAAAAAGAAAAATGTTAATTTTCTCCATCCGAAAGAAGAAAAATAGAGATGTTGCATTCTATATTTTTGATCGTATTACGTACAAGTCAGTTACTTGTATAATTATATCAATGTACTTCGTAGCATGTAGAAAGTAACTTCGAACTTGTTGAATGTGGCCTAGCTCTTGTAGATTCTAGTCTCATGCTTCACGTTTGAAGTTGCTTTCTACATGCAACAAGTTGCAAAACAACTGTTTTACAACTTGCTGCTTTTGCGAGCGGTATGGGCTGCAATATTGAAAAAGCGATTTAAAAACAACAAAAACGTTCATGTTTTAATTTTCTGCGTGACAAAAATGTATTAAAATCGTATTTAAAACTGGTATTATCTCCTAAAACTCGTATTAAAATCTTATTAACTCCTAAACCTCTTATTAAAATCGTATTTAAAACTCGTATTAACTCCTAAAGCTTCATATCGTATTAAAAACTCGCATTCAGTCGTATTGACTCCTAAAGCTCGTATTAATACCGTATTAAATCTAATGAAAATGAACTGTTTGTTACGACGGTGACGCAAACTGCAAAACTAGCATTATTTTATATCTTGTTTTTTTTCTCAGATTCTCTCGCTCCAATCAAAACGATATTTATTTCCGTTGTTGTTGTTGTCAGAAGCGTGATTTTTTTATTCGATTTACCTCTCCCCTCAGCTTCTTTATTTCTATCGTCAGTTCCTCGCACTGTTGAGTGTACTGCCATCGCGCTGTCTTTTCGCTTTCGACAATCTGTAGCAAGTGCAGATGTTTCTGTTCCAATTCCTCCTTCTGAAGCAGAATCTTGTTAAAGCTGAAAACAGAAACGAAATACGACGTCATATATACAGATACGAAATATTTCACCCGTAAGAAAAAAAGTGGCGGATCCAGGAAATTAAAAAGAGAAAAGGGGATGAACAATAAATAGACGTCATGGGATATATGACGTGTATTGTGACTTAACAGTTGCAACGAATCCAACTGCGACGAAAAAAATATTATAAAAATCTTATTTTCAGTACGTGACGTTTAATTTGCTACTTTATGAGAATGAGATAAGTGACCTGCCTAATTGTCATAAATCACAATGGAATCTCACTTTTTTTTTTGGTTTCTTTTGGTTGGCGAACAGGCGCTTAGCCTGGCACACTGCAATTTCTTTGCTTGCGCATTGCTGAAATTTCGACATTTTCAAATTCGTGACAACTAAAAACAACATGTGCGCAAACAAATCAACAAAATTTGGCATCGACATAGCTAAAAGACCCAGCTACAAGACAGTTATACCGGTGTTTTTCAGAATAACTGCCCGTTCGTTTGTAGTGAGACCATTCACCGAACTTTAACGTCGCGCCTTGTATTTACAACGTTAAAAATAGAATTTAAAACATGTCCCCCATTATTTTATTCGTTCGATTCGCCCCTGCGGAAGCACAATGTCGAACGCGGCTTAAGTTTTAACAGATTGACGTGCTCAAAAAGTAACTTCACACGGGATCAATCCGCAACACGTTTCCGAGTAACATGATTCGAATCGATCGAGGGAATAAAATACGTCTAGTTTTGGTCGGAGAGACATTGTTTCACTTTATACACGGAATTCAAAACATTTATTTATAAAATTTCTACGTACAAAGACTGTATTTACGAAATGTCGTTTGTTAAAATCCTGTGGGGGCGAATACACGCGCGCGATGGTTTTCCCATATCACATAAAGCCGCTGCCCTAGGTCAAATGAACCTGTTGGGAGGGTGGTTGAAATTCCCATAATAAAAGTAGAAACCATCACTCACATACTGTCCTACTCTGTAATTGCGGGAAATATCCACCCCTTGAGGTATCGGCCGGGAGTTGAACCCACAATCTTAGCATTACGTAACTACTACACCACCGAACAAATATAGAGTCAAGCTCAACAGGGTATTCTTTCAGCCCTGTTTGACAAGCCCTTGAAAGCGAAGTTCGGAATCATAACGTAAAAATCGGGAAAGAAATCTTTTCTTTTACTTTCATTTGCAGTAATGCAATGATTTTGTTATTTTTCTGTGACTTGGCCAAAACCTGAGGGACTTTTCAGCCGTCCGTTGGGAATTGGGATCGAACATGGGTTGCTAGTTCGCAAAGTGACCTGAAGTCATGTCCAGTTCAAGCACCAATTGATGGCTATTATTTTCTTCACTCGCGCAATATCGATATATTCGAACATCTCGAGGTTATATCTCTCTGTGACAAGGACGAATTAATTTAGTTCCATCTTCGCAACCGTTTTTTTTTTTTTCACTTGAAGTTATTATTCGGATTGCACTGTCAGCGAAAGGGGACTAGGCCGAACGTAATAGTATTTAAAGCGAGTCCGTGTTTGAACCAGCTGTTTTTCGAGTGACTATAATCCGTGCTGACATCATTTACTACTTCCACTGCTCCTAATGACTTCAAAATCAAGGAAACTCTATGGATAAGAAAGTACCATGTTCCAAGAGTGTTCCACAAGAGTGTTCCACAAAAATCCAGTTTTTCGTTAATTTCAAGCAGCAAAAGCAAAACATTGGTTCATTACAGTAATGCCAACTAAAGAATTCAGACTTTTGCATCAGGTAATTATTTAATGTAAAAAGTCTCTTTTCCTTATGACTTGTGGGTGTTTTTGCTCACTGAAGAACAATGCCCCTGGGATAACAGGGCTATCACGCTAACCGAGCTCTCGTTAGCTATTTCCAGTACATTTCCAAGTATGAGTACTTGGCTTAATGCTTTATCCCCTTTCACCTTTCCCCTTTCAGGATTCAAAACCAGAATCCATCAGTCGGCAAATAATGAGACAAGTAAAAAAGAAGAAGAACAACGAACAGCTTTTAAGGGGAAGGTACCTTTTTACACATCGCAACCCCTCCTTTCCCGCCCCTGGCAACCCCATAGACGTATTTATCAGACGAGCGCTGCTAAACAGGTAGAAGAACGACGGCAGGATATTAAAGGATGGAGATCCACCGTTACACTGACACACAGAGTGCAATTAAGGAGTCAACAATGGCAATTCCAACAGCGATAAAAAATCAACCGCTCGAAAAACTCGAAATACTTTCTGACGAATTCATTTATCTTCTCTGGCATCTTAATTTCAATTTACTTGGACTCTTTGTCTTCTACTTGCAGTGGCGTAACTCCTCCAGTATCGTTCCTAGTATCAGTAGAAGATAGAGGAGTTGAGGACTTTGTTATCGTGCGAAACAGAGATAGCTAGTTCTGTTACATTTCGTTGGAGGCGCTGCGATTTAAGAGGGTGTTCTCACAGCTGCAGAGCTTCGGAAATACGTAGCGAGGGAGAAAGAAAAAATGGAGAAAAACAAGGGGAAAAACTAAGAGACAAGGAACCACCTAGCGAAAATTATAGACATTTGGACCATCAGTTTGTACAGAATAGGTACCGTTGTTTCCAACTCCTTTATTTTCTCTTGCTAAACTGCTATCAGGCGTATTTTTCAAAATAAAAGTGTTTTCATTCCGCCGAGAGCAAGAGGCAACCCCCTCTCAACATCTCGGCCACTGTCATCCTGGCTATCATCAGACGCCCAAATAAAGGAAATTAAGAATTTCCTCAATTGCTCAATAACCGTATATTGAAGGGCTTTGAGACAAAGAACTCGCCTGCAACGAGTTGCTTCTATTCGAAAGTGAGAGCGCGTCTGTGAGTTATAATAATAACTCGGGGTTTGTAGTGTATTTTATCATGAGCTTTTTATGAATATTTTATGCATGAATTCCCAGAGGATGAATCGCTTTTATATGTTCTGCATCTTCTCTGCGCTCCCACTCTCTCTCTCCTGCGCAAGATATAAAACGATGCATCTCGTAATAACCCCGTTGTATATGATGCGAAACATATTCTGCAACTACTATATATTTCGATTAAGAATTCATAATTTAAGGGAAAAGCGAGTGGTTGAACGGTTAGCGCGCCTTCATTGATCTCAAATTCAAATTACAGTACGGAGCGAATAGGGAATGTCTGTTTTGGTAAATTCAACGTAATTTCTACGTAAGAAATTCATAATTTAAGTGACCGATGTGGGTGTGACCGAATGGTGTAAATTCCTGATCTAAAATTCAAAGGGCGATTAGGTACAGTTTTTAGATTGTTTCTGGCTTGGTAAATTCTACGTAATTTCTACGAAAGAATTCATAATTAAAGGGAAAAGCGAGTGGTTGAATGGTTAGTACGTCATTCCTGATCTAAAATTCAAATTACAGTACCGTAATACGAGGCTAATAGAAACAGTTTCTGGGTTTATTAATTCTACGAGAAAGTATAAATATTCATTCCAAAGGAACTTTTAAATGGGTAACTACTCCGAAAACTGTGTTCCATTTGAATGAAGGTACGTTTATTTTAAAATCTGCAAAGAATTTACCAAAACCGAAGCAGTTACTAACTGTTTCTTCCCATCCCAGACCCTATTTGCCCCGTTTTACCGTACATTAGTACGCTCCTTACAGCGTACATTAGTACGCTCCTTAGAGCGTACTAAAAAATAATGTACGCTGTAAGCAGTGGTTCTCAACCTTTTTGGCCCGCGACCCATTTTCCAAATTTTTAAAACTTTGCGACCCACTCTACTAGTAGGGGGTCTGGGGTGAGGGGCGGAGACAAAATTTTTTTCAATGCAAGTGCATTTTTAAGCACCTCGGCTAGAAAATATGTGTTCTTTTTGCCAGTTTTCGGACTGAACTTTTTTGAAATTTAAGTTAATGTATAATTATGTATTTTCAAGCACTCTGACTGGAAAAATTATGATTTTGGCAAGAAATTGTTTGAAATTCAAGTCAAAATTGGTGCATTTTTAAGCACTTTTACTCTTTTTTCTAACCTTTACTTGTTAGGTCTGAGACTGCAGATATAACGTATAAGAAACTGCGGTAATAAAATTATTTTTCAGACTTTCGCGACCCACCTAGAAACCCTTGGCGACCCACTGGTTGAGAACCACTGCTCTAAAGGAGGGGTTGATTAAAAAAAGGGCACATGTCATAAAAATAAAAATAATTGAGTTTTCCATGTGAGGTGGAAATACTTCTCAAAGGTTCTCACTTTGCAATATGCACCTACAGAAACCTTGATTACGCAAAAAACCACAAAAATTTACGAATTATAAGCATTTTAGTATCACTTTTCTACAAAAAGGGTATATGTCAACCAGTATTTCTAGCAAAAAGGGCAAATAAAAATATTTTTAAATGAACTCAAAACTTGGGCGCTCGCCATCAGGACGACTGATAAACCTGTTTTCGAGTTTTACAAAAAAGATTTAACACATAAAATGAACACACATTTGTAATATCTACCAAAAAGGACACATGTCAAGCTATATTTTTACCTGTTCCGGGTTTTATCCCGGGTTTTCCCTGTCCCGGGTTTTGTCCCGGGTTTTGTCCCGGGTAATATAAAAGCTCCTTGGTTTTAAACGCAGAGATGCCGCTATGTGCATGTTTTATTTGTCCATCGTATATGTTATCGTAAAAAATACACCAACATTTCTAAATGAATACTCAAAGATCCATAGAGTTTTTTTAATTATCTCAAAATCAATAATAGCTGCGTTTTCTTGATGTGAAATTTTTCATAGTCTGATCACAAGGTTTCACAAGAAATTCACAGTGACGTCTATCTGGTAACCAACACGTAAAAACGAAAATCGGTGACTCTTGTAATTCATTTGAATTTGCGATATTTTAAAATAATTAAATTGGCTTTAAAACCCAAAAATCATATTTAAAATACATT
>JAQFYH010001132.1:0-10270 GCA_034694405.1 Scolopendrellopsis subnuda
CCGGGATTCGAACCCAGGGCCCCTGTGGTCTCGTGGTTGGTAACCGGGCGTCTAACCGGTTGAGCCACCAGGCCGGCTGTCCACTCATAATTACACCCGTATAACATTACCTTGCCCCTGATGGTGCAACTTCCTCTTATTACAGGAGTGTTAGCAGTGATTGCATACTCAAAACATTGACGAAGAAAATATAACGATTTCTAAAAATTATTTTAAGAAATAACAGACAGCAAAAAAAAACAGCTAAAATATTTCTGCAAGCAATTTGATATTGTTAAGTTTTACCTGTTAGTTCCCTATATTCGTCGGAAACCTGGCTGGGAGCATTAATCATAGGAACACTGCCGAAAATTCCATTGGTCAATCCCAAGATGGCGGACAGAGAAAGAGCCCATGTCTCCCCAGACAGATACGGCTTGTACCTCGGAGCGGCGCAGAGTACCATGGTTGGAACCAGAACTAGTCTGCAAAGACTGAAACCTACTAGTTGCTCTTTGCTCCAGTTGTAGGGTATTGATGATATAACCTGTAACAGATGAAGGATTATCTTGTAATTTTTGGGTTTATCTAAGCTATTATTCGTCGGTTTGAACCCGTGTGTTGTCACAGAACAACACTGTTACACCCTCAGTCTCTCATCAAACAGGAAGATTCCTCTTGAGAGGGAAATAAACGTGGCTATCTGAAGAATCGAATATATCACCCTTTCTCGTTAAGGAATGTAAAAATCAGAGAGAGACATACAAACCTATATAAATCACTGGTTTTTCGACGTTCATCTATAACTTTTTTCGATACTCTCTCTATCTTCTTCCACCGTCATATAAACAACATTAATAACAATACAGTTAGGGGGTAACGTCAACAATGTGGAATGTTTTACATTTTTATTTTTTTCCCTTCACTTCGTCAAAAAATGTTGGAGCTCGTGCATTTACATCGTTGAAGACTTTATATAACTTTCTTTTTTCTCTCCCCCCCCCTTCCCAACGCAGGCCCGCTAAATTTTGATTCATGCTTTTCTCGGTAAGAAAGTTGGGTTGCCGCGTGATTAACCACCGTTTATCATTTTATACCGACGTCGGGACGCGATGCCGTTGGAGTCAGTCATCATTCCTCTCTTACATTCCTCGTTTTCTTTTCGATTGTTTGAGAACCGCTCTCCATTCAGCAGTTGATAAATTTATCATTGCATCTAGGCATTTTATAAGTTTGGATTTGCGTTGGTGAAATAAATATTTCACAATTCAGCTTCTAAAATTCGCAGTGGAAAATTTCTCTCGTTTTCGAACCGACTTACCATCACGAATTTTATTTCGGATATTTTTAAGACAACCTGCACCCATAACAAGTAAGGTTGATTGGTTCATTTCAAATACCCCGAGTCGGGGTAACGACTCACACGGCACGATATGTGACAGATTTTCTCTGTTGAAATACGTTATGCGCTCGCAGCAGCTCCAACTACGACCCTCTGCTAAATTTTCTGCGAATAAAAACATGGTTTCTATTTGGTCAAACGGTTTTTTAAAAAAATCATCTAAATGGAATTATTTAACGCCAAAACCATGAAGTTTATTTTAAAAAAAAATGTTAGATAATCCTATCTTTTTGTGCGAAATGGTCCTTTAACTGGTATCGAAAGATTATTTCTTTAATGTATTAGGATGCCACGGCCGCCAGTATATACTGGAAATGGTTTCTTTCGGCTGCAACGATTTCTAAAAGAAACATTTTGTATCTCCGAATAAAATATAGAAAGATAAATTTGCAGTAAATTTTTTTTTCCAGTTTTCAATCAAACATCGTACGAAATACGATTCGAAATGGGAGAAAGAGAAAAAATGGGCCCGGGGAGTCCCAGATGGGACCGGAAAAAACTTTGAATGATAAGTAAATCTTCATCCGGGGTATTTTCCCTATACCTGATGCAAGGAAAACGGAGAAAATGTACACGTCTTATCGCACAGTATTATATAAATCCAGAGCGCCGCGTATAAAAACGACGGAGAAAATTTATATTAGAGAAAGGTCGCAGATGTTTATAGTAATCCCATGCGAACCACAATGTCTACTCCCGCATAAATACATCCGGACCTTCTGCGTTCTGCTGCAGTATATAGACCAAATGACTGAATTTTTGGTAAAAATAAGAGAACTTGCTGTATGCAATCAAATTTCATCGGGAAGGGGAATTCGGTGGGCTAGAAAAGGTTATTTTCTTCGGCAAAAATATATTCTTTTTTATAAACATGAAAATACAGTAGGGTAATGCATTTTTTGAAATAAATAACAGGTAATAATCGAAGAAAAACCTATTTTTGAAATAATTTAAATATATTATTTTAAAGCAGAAAGGTAGAGAAAACATATTCCGAAAATAGCCAGAATGCAGTAATGAAACAACCCTGCGCGAATACTGAAGAGTATAAAGTTATTAATTTCAAATTTTAAGAAGCCAGTTATTTTCTAAACTTGCGAGAGCATTAAAATTTGCTATTAGAAACATTGTGTATTACCAATACGAAAAAAAAATGTGAATACAGTTTTTATAATTATGCAGAGAGAATACGGTTTCGTATTATTATTATTATGTAGCCTACCGATATTTTATTTTTTCTTCTACTGCGAACTCTGCAGCGGTGTTAGAAACCGAAATTGGAATGACATATGTTGTTTAGGGAGGGGGAGGGAAGCAACATTTCTATTGATATCCTATAGTGATTTGTAGAACGAGAGAAAAAAATTGGAAGAGGTATTTGTGAAAATGTAAGATATATTATGGTTTTAAAGATCTCGGGACGCGGAGGGAAGACGAAGATATATGTCTGGGGATTGGAAGGTATTGTGGGGAAGAGAAAAAATGGGAGAAATTACGGGGTGCACTTAACGAGAAGGGACTGTCTCTAAAACGTTACCTTATTCTAGTCTGGGAATTGAATTTCATTCGGGACATGCGACTGCGCTGTAAATGGATACTTTACTACCAGGCAGTAGATCAAAAAGTATCGGAATTGCGATCGAGAAAACAGGAAACTGTAAATTGGGTTATTTACATAGTGGCGAAGTTATGCAGGAATCCAGCATATGTTGCAATACGAAATGGGTTCATTCTACAGAGATGGATTGCACTCCGCATCACGAAATGTAAGAACGTGACGTTTCACGTGTGCTGAGCTTGCAGTACGCGATTTGAAGAATATACGTCACTTAAAGGCTGAACGGCAAACAAAAGCTTACATTGCCATTGAAGAACTGCACATCCAGCACTTGTATATCAAAACAACGCGTTCTTATAGTGTCTCTGTGAGTTTTTTTTTTAAAGAAATCACAGTTATAACTTAATCGAAAATTGTAACACTCCGTCGTAAATAAACAAGTAAATGTTTTAATAATGTTAACAGCAGCAACGGTTGGAGCGAAGGCGTATGTTCCTGCTGCTAATGTTTAAATTTTATTGCACCTGCAGTAAATTAAAAAAAAGAGGTTTTAGAGAAAATTATCGGAAAAGGAAATAAGATTTTGCATAGCGCCACCTGCCCCCAACATTCGTCATCGCCTCACGATTTGACAGTTTTATACGAATCAATTTAAAATGGGGTTCCCAAGCTTTGAAGAATTGTATCTTCCGTGTTAACAGATTTATGAAGGTTTTCATTAATCCTCAAAATCCTTTGGAACTGAGCGACCGAGTGGTTTGCGTGCTCGTCTTCTGCATTCAAGTTAAAAATTCTGAATTCAGCAGGTGTGTAGTTGGGCGACACATATTGTAGAAGAATGCTATTACACCATCTTCTGTTTTCTATCGAATCGAGTTAAATTATAGAGAAAATTGATATAATTTGTTAAATAAAGAAGAACATAAGATTAAAGTAAGATGATACGCCTCAACTTGAGACCCTGATATAAGTCGTGAGAATCCATTAAATTTACAAATCACAGACGTAATTTTGATTGCTCACTCACTGTTCCGCGTATCTGTATAATGATTTGCACCCCAGTAATATTAAGAGTTCTCTGAGATTATGAAGTAATTTGAAACGTGAGCAGTCGGAATATACATTCGGAAGTTTTTATCTAGAAATCGCGATATATCACCTCGATTCCGATCTTAATTTGTATCGATAGCTTTTTATACCTTGAGGACGACGTTGCATCAATAGAACTTTATAATATTATCTTGACTTATATTCTTGACCCCCATCGAAATATGTGATTCCATTTCTGGCTCTGGGAACGATCTGTATTCCACTGCAGATGCAGTATATCAGAAAACAAAAAGAGATCTTTTGGACAGTTTTCTAGGAAAAGCCATCCTGCCCTCGAGGAGAGTAATTAATTCTTTTCAATCTTCTTTCCTGAACTATTTTAGTTCATATCCCCATCTGACCCAAGATACCTTAAACTTATAAGCAAAATTGGAGAGCCGAGCAAATACTATATTGGAAAAGAGAGAATTTGATACACAGGGTGTCTCAAAGAAATAATGAACCTTTGATTTCGGACACCACTGACAATGAAGACACGTAAACTGTTCATGGAGACTCCACTCTCTCAAAACTGAATAAAACTTCGACGAAAACGATGAATTAAATAATAATGTTTCATTTAATAAAAACAGAAAAGCATTATTATATACAATAAATGAAATAATTAAATTTTCGCGTGCCACTTTGGGATCACGCATCGTCAGAAAGAACACAAACAACAACACAGCAGAGTAACAACCGGTAACAACAGCGCTCCCCAACAGATGGCGCTAAAAAGTTTTATTCAGTTTTGAGAGAGTGGAGTCTCCATGAACAGTTGCTGTGACGAAAAATAGGACTCGAACTCTAAAGTTTTTACGTAAGACACGTAAAGTTTGTAGGTAAAAGTTCGTAGTTATTGCAGATCAACTTCTTTTGAAACTGAAAAATCAACTTAACTCGACGCAATCACAATATTTACATGCATACAGCCAATCAGAGATGTGGCAGCCAACTCCATGCGTATCCTCAAATAATGTTTATGTACTTTTACTTAATAATTTTAACTACATGTAACTTAGATATTGTGGTTTAAAAATAATTAACCGCGCAAGCCGCAAAGGTACACAATATCCCACTTTTTCCATTATGCTAGTTTGTTTTAAAATTATTTTGAGGTGAATGTGTGTGTTTTTTTTTTCATCCAGCATTATCATTATCTCATCACGTAAAGCCAGTGCTGTCAGTCTAATTAATCCTTTGGTGGAGGTGGGAATTTTATTAAAGGTGTTATACTCTGTACTCGTATCTACCCCGTATTACAGCAGGTACACGTGTACACTGTAGTACATGTACTGTCCGGCATAAAGTAGAACAAATGGTCTGAAATTAAAAAATGTAAAGTACGGTACACAGAATGTAGTGCAAAGCACGACGCCAGCGTGATGCAATACCCTGTACACTTCGTATACTCTGTATATTATACCTAGCATATCTTGAAAAAAAAAGGGTCCCTTAGGCAAACTTTGACGAATAGCTTGGATAAAATACACAATTATCTTTTAGGTACAACGTAAAAGAAGTTCCGGGCATTATATTAGCTGTCGGGTATACGTAAAATTAAAAGAAAAAATCGAGTTATTATAACTTTTTAATGGGAATGTGCTTCGTATAATAAATTAAAATTGTTGGTGGTATATTCAGGTCCTGAGTAATAGTAATACCAACTTATATATTCAACAGATTTGAACCCCGACATAATGCTGTCCCCATATGTTGAATTGTTCGGTGTCTGACAGACTGGGCTGAAAAAATTTAAATCTAGACAGCTAACTCTATTTAAAGTTTGTAACGACTGCACTGTAGCGCACTCAACTTCGTTTCTGATGACCACGGAGACTAAGGGGACAATCCATGTTTGTTTTTAGATCATGAGAACTGTATCCGCAGCTGCGGTAGGAAAGAGGTTCAACACTGCTATGAATATTGAAACAAACTTATAAACTCTATAAAATATTATTGGAAAGAAGTTAAAACTTAAATTTTATTTGGGACGTGAAATATCTGCTCAACGTGCGGAAGGATCTCTTATCATATAAACCATATCAAATGCTGATGAAGTAACTTATACAAAAAAATAATTAATAATCAATTCTCTATTCTTCACATTAACACACTCCTCTCAAGAATGGAGAATAAATATAACCAGCATCTGTAACTGTACACAATATTCTCGTATGGTACAACTGTTTCGAAGCATGTAGGGTGTAGGAAAAAAGAATTTGCAGTTTAGAGCACAAAATTATAAGTGTTGGATTTCCCTTTTTCGATAAATGAAAAAAAAAATTTGTTTTATACCTGGAGGGCAGGCAGTGTTCTATAATTCAATATCAAATCCTATTCAGTGAAAAAGAGAGGCGCAACTTTATTATGCGCGACATGGACTTCATATTATGTGTGATGCAGGGTGCAGAGGGTCTTCCTTATACGTTGTAAGAGTTCTGATTATTAGAAAGAAAAGTTGCTCCTTTTTGCAATAGTACGAATCAAATATAAGCTTACGCTCTTATAAAAGGATATAATATTCTCGAGAGCTGAGGACTTTGTCTATGATAGAGAGAGAGTCCCTTTGAAAAAGTTGGTAAAAATACGACTCTCTTCTTGTAGAATATAAATGCTGGCGCGCAATACATTTCAGAATTTAGTACATCCTTACAAGTTATTAAAGACGAAGGAACAACACTATAGAAACACCACCTGGTCAATTTTATTTTTTGAAGTGTCCCCAACAGTCCAACACCCCAGGCAGGTTCTCTCTCGACCACGCAAAACTTTTCCTCCCCTGATGATATAATAACAGAGTGATTATCGACTACCTTTTAAAAACAATTAACATAATTGTTTTTTTTTTCCTGGGTCCTTTTGTTATCCCCCAAATTCATACGTTTACAGCGAACTGGAAGTAATAATTACCCAAACTGCTCCCAACAACTTAGTCAATCCAATGTGAATTAATCCGTTCTGAGAAAACTGAACAGACATCCACAAATTAATTTGCTACACCCAGAAAAGGACTGTTCTTTCGGCTTTAAGAAATTGAGCAATGCAGGTAATAATTTGACAACAAATACAGAGGAATTGGAATAAGCTTGATATGGTAGTGATTTTAAAACCTAAACTGAAAACTCCAAAATAATGAATGAATACCCTTATTCGTCACTCATCAGTGTATTCAAATTATTTTAATTTTAAACCGTATACGACGTGTATTTAAAAGTTGCTTTTTTATCAACATTTGCTGTCTTTTCTCTCTATTTCGACAATATTTTATAAGTTATTCCCTCTACAGCAACATAGTCTACAATCAAGAATAATACGTTGTATAATATACAAAGAAAACCGCACTCACATTGAGTGTAATATATTAAATTCTCTGATCGTACGATAACTTACAATAATTAGTCAAAATGATGGTAGATGGCGCACAACCACACGAGCGAATTAAATCGAAGGAAGAAGAGAGTACAGTCAATCAGGAGCTCGCGCCCCTCTAGCGGTATATACAGAAAACATTTTTCCGTACGATCAGATTTTTGTATGAATCGTAAGTTATTCTGTTCTTATTATCCTATTCTTGCTACAATCTAAATACGTAGAATGTTGTGATTTTTTTTTATTGCAGGAGTTTTCTTGTTAATCAGATACAAGGCATCTGTCAGATGACTGTAGAGGAGAGTATGTTGCACCTCTGACTTTAACATAAAATTAATAATGATAGTGGGAGTGTCTGGCGAAGTGTTTACGTTAGCAAGCATTAGATAACTCAAAATACAAGTTTACGTTTGTTTTAGATTCGAATATCATCAAGTTCTTCTCATTCGGCGTATGCATTAATATTTTTTATTAATTTTAAGTCCTCAAGTTTCCTTGAGTTATAGTAATCGCGCAAAACTCTTTTCTTTTCATTTGCTAATATGTTGTACTTTGAAGTTTGGAAGCAAGAAGTTTAGACGACTTTTTTCAATAATAAGATAAATATAAAAAAGAGAAGCTAAACGTTTTAGCGAGAGTAAGACTGCTGGTATAATATGCGCCATATACCTGTTGTATAATAAGCGGCATAATAGCGCAGTATTCATAGCGCTTTCTGAAAGCATTTCGTACGTAGTGACCCTAACATACTGGTAGAGAAGATTTCCCTACAGAGCAAAAGGTATACTAGCTAGCTTTGATATTAAACATGGTGACACAGCGAGACAGCCTCGAGGGTTAATGGGGCGAGGAGACCTGTACTCCGTATATATCCTGCAACGGTAAAAGCGCATCAAATTTTGTACTTTTGTTGTTTGTAGTTGGGGCCGGTCACAAAATACGTCTCCAGCAACAAAAACTTTAAGGACAGCGTCGCATACGCTTTCTGCTTCACGGTATAAACAAGTAAAATGAGCAAGATTCTGCTTGTAGGAGCTTTGGGTTTAATGTAATAAAAAATACATTTTAAAATGACATTTAATAAAAAAAACTACCTTAACAATACGGTAATTAAATTGTATTTCAGTCACTCGTAAGTTCTCGTATTTTAATGATTAGTTCTGAACCGCTGGCAGTTTCTCGAACAACAACTTTCTCAGAACAGTCGTACTCCGTACAAATTTTAGACAGCAGTATAATATTTTGTTTCACTCTGCAGTCAATTAACTTGTTATTTATTACGACTAAGGTTGGATTGCACCAAAGTTGGGTTAACGAACCGATAGTTAACTCTGGACTGATAACCGATGCCGTTCAGCTCATTCACGGATTGGTTCATTGCCAAGAGTTAATCGTATGACTTTGATGCAATCCAACCCACTTTTTAAAACGTTAATATTAATTTTGGAATGCTATTCAATATAATTAACTTATACGGGTAAACAAACTGGAAAGTGTTGGCAACTTATTTAAAGAGCCACCGCAATCACAAATTGAGATTTTAACAATAAAGCACAAACATTACAGTAGGATGGAATGGAATTGGCGGTCGTGGGGTTTAGCGCGCTTGCCTCTCGGCCGACTCCACTCCGGGACAGATATATGGGCTCTATAACTCTCCGGAAAAGCGCGCTGCCCCTTCTGGGGTTATTCTCACCGCTCTCCTAACAGATTTTTCTCATCTAGGGCGATGTGGGCGTCGAATAATAATAATTAAAAAAAAAAACCAGTTCCAAGAAATATTATTTTTTTTAAATGACGATTTATTACATGAGAGCAGAAATTGAATAACATACGAGTAAAACAAACATATTTATTGTTATGAATCAGCAGTAAAGCTTTTTTAAATCCTAATTTGTGATTGATGTGGCTTCTAATGATAAAGCAGCACGTTCTCTTTGACTGTTCGATGTAGAAAACTCAATTGCATTTGATATGGCCGGCTGAAGACCATGTAATTATGCATTATTTGCGCGGGGCATCTAGACTTCAACGTGTCGAGTTACGTTAGTTTACCGAGAAAAACCCGAGTGGTATTAGAGACTTTTAGCAATTCCCGTTATCGCTAACGTTAACGTTAACGTTATTTCGATCTGAACATGTGCAGATCAAAAACAGGGTTGAATTACACGATCTGCGCATGTTCAGATCGAAATAGCGTTAACGTTAACGTTAGCGATAACAGGAATTGCTAAAAGTCTCTATTTCGTGGAATACGTTGCATCGTTTTGTGTAGAATATTGTCAGTGGCGCTAAAAAATACAGTAATAAAACAGCGTTTGCTACTTCTTCATCGGGATTTAACAATATGGAAAGGGACCCAAACACAACATCGTGCAACCCAAAATGAATTAGGGACGGATTGTGCAAATAAAAATTGATGAATGATAGCCGGGTAAATTTTTTTCCGTAATTTACAGACTGCCCCTATATGTGTGTGTGTGTGTTAGGTAGATTTCATAAACATGGAGTTGGTTGATCCATATTCCTAAAAATGTTCATGGCAGAAGGGCATTTTCTTTAAAGCGGTGTAGCATACCATAGTCTGACGGAAGACTATCTTCTTACACTTGTCATCGTATCCTATAAGTCGGTGTCGTAGACTTATGAATGCAATAGTGAATGTTGAAACTTGGATGGTACTCACTAAAATATTTATTATACAGTATACATGTAGCCTGCATGTAGCGATGTGTGAATTTACATTTCTTCTTTTTGATTAGGAAAACAGAAAAAAAAACACACATAAGGGGCGTCCAATAAGTCGGGTCCACTTTTTTCAAGTCGATGTATTTCCTCTCAGTTAAAAGTTTACTTCATCAAACATACCT
>JAQFYH010001133.1:0-10269 GCA_034694405.1 Scolopendrellopsis subnuda
AATTTTAACACAAAAAGGTTTTTTGCTTTTTTTGGAAAATCATAAAAAGTGGATTTGTCCCCTTTTGACTTGTGGCCACATTCTGAAAATGTTTTTTTACACTAAGTTACGATCACAATCGGACCTCTTTGCAACCGTATCCGTAGCAAGTTTTGTTTTTAACACCACAGGTTCCTAAGCTTGCTTCTATGCACTGTAGCCAGTCACGTTGTCTATGAGCCAAGTCAGAACCCTCGAAGGTCCTATATTCAATTTCAATGTTCAGCTCATATCCACGACTCAACGTACGAGCTCGTAAAAAAAATATCACGATAAAAAAAGATCCTCGATGTTAACGTAGAGATGAAATCTGCTAGCATTTCATTTCAATAACAATAATAATACAGAGGTATAATGTTTTCAAGTAGGTAACTTTCGAAACAAAAACATTGGCACCCAGTAATGCATTAATTTCATCCTTAGCAACTTCCCGAGCTAATAACGAAAAAACATTCTCGAATTTTCAGCGAAGCGTTTACTGATTTGCGATATTCGGGTGCAAGTGTATTGGAAACGGGAATAAGCGCTTATTTTGGTACAGAACCCATAAGGTGGGTGGAAGAAAAACATTTCTGATGAGTAAAATGAGGTTATACTACGTAAGCAACGAATATAAAAAAGAATCCACGCATTATCTTGGGATCATCTGGACATAGTCCGTCTGCGAAAGTGGTCAGATGATTATTTAACGTTAATGACAAGATAGAAATATGATATCATCCCATTCGGCCATTTGACTTCGTCTCCTGATGAGCACCGTCATTTTCTATCTACTATAATAGACAATATTTTTTTTAAACATTTAAATTACCATTTTAATAAAGAGTGATTTATATCCACTAGTTTGATTCCAACACTGTCCTTTAACTGGCAGGTAAGAATTCATACAATTATAATTTATTGAACCTATTACTATTCAGTAGCACCTGCCCTTTGAGACTTCTGAGCTGCATTATAATAAGGCGCATACACACGAGAGATTTTTTTATCACATTTTCCTCACACTTTTGTGTCCACCGTTTTGCAAGTCAAGCATAAGTTGTCGCACTTTTTGATTTTGATCATTACTATAGGTAGAGTACAGCGTGCGCAGCAGTATTTTATGATCGTCTGCCTTTTTTTTTAATGAAAATGCGAGACAAAAGTGTGACAAAAAATAATGTGAAGAAAAGTCCGTCGTGTGTAGCTGCCTTTAGACGAAACCTTGCAAATTAATGTTATTTCGCCTCAGAATCTCGAGATGGTTTTTTTTTTTGTACATCAATCAGCAACAGTCATTTTTTTAAGTCGTTGGGTGTGCACTCTGACTGGAAAAATTATGATTTTGGCAAGAAATTTTTTGAAATTCAAGTCAAAATCGGTGCATTTTTAAGCACTTTTACTCTTTTTCTAACCTTTACTTGTTAGGTCTGAGACTGCAAATATAACGTATAAGAAACTGCGGTAAAGTAAATTATTTTGCAGACTTTCGCGACCCACCTAGAAACCCTTGGCGACCCACTTGTGGGTCGCGACCTACTGGTTGAGAACCACTGCCCTAGATAGTGGTCGAAAATGTTAAATACCGCTTTTTTAACATCTCTATTCCGAGGTGGGACTACTAATGGTCCTTGCTGATGGTTCTCTCGAATACGCTTTCTTTTAACGCCAACTGACTCCAGTAGTTCCTGTCCTTGCTGGACGAAATGTGTTCCCTTGCTACTGCTTTTCGTTGCTGATCTCACACTTTCCGCCTGCAAAAATCGAACAGAGCAAAACTTGCATTAATGTTCGATTTCTCTATTTTTTATTCGGCCATCCTGTTTCTATTAAAAAAAATAGGAGCGGCAGTGGTGTAGTGAATAGAGCGCCAGCTCGCCAACCTAGAGGTCACGGGTTCGTGCCCCGGTGGGGAGAAAATTTGTTGACTTTCTAGAGTTTTCTCCCTGACTCGCTGACATTTTCGTATACCTCGAGCGGCTGATTCGAAAAAATGGTTTGTTCGTTTGGTTCAAGTTTAGCCTACACTTTTTCTTCATCAGAAGGAAAATGGGTAAGTTGGTGCAGGGGTGGATGACATGCGCCGTCCTCGTTGGTCACCGACCCCAAACGGTTGTCGAGTTCGAAAAAAAAATGTCAATCCATCGATCAGCACGCACGTAATTCAAGTTCTTATATTACCAGGGTGCAGAGTTTGGGACGAAGTTACTTCTTCTTTCAAAAATTCCGTAAGCTCAAGTGCTGTAAGTGGCACCCAGAACTTTTACGAAATGCAAATAAGAGCAAAATAATAGTGTTGTGCGAATAGTAAAATTTTCATTCGAATCGAATACGAATCGAATAGTAAACTTCGAATCGAATTGAATCGAATAGTAAACTTCGAATCGAATATTCGATTCCATTCGAATATTCGAAAACGATCGAATACTGTAAATTTATGATAGTTTTAGTCAGGTAATTGGACACTGGCAAAACTACCCGATATTGTGGCTGCCAATGCAGAATATTTTGGAGCATTATGCCTTATCTCTGTACTATTCAACCTTTTTGTGCACAACTAGGTGATTTTTTTCAATAAGTATATAAGTATATAATGGAATAAATATCTTTTATCAAGTGGTATTCGAAAATAATCGAATATTCGAATCGATTATTCGAACTTTAAGAATATTCGCACATCCCTATTGTGGACCCGATTAGGGCCCATAATATGCTTATCACGAATAAGAGATAAAAAATTACAATGACATCACGCATCATATTTGATTCTGCCTTTTGGCTCAATATATTTGCCGCCGTTTTCAATATCCTACAGCAGCAGTACTCGTAAAATAATAAGTAGTAATATTATGTTAATACCGGTACCACAGAAGTGACAGAATGGCAATTTATGCAACGTTCTTCTGCAATGTTCTTGTACATTTAGGACAAACAAGTTAATAAAAAAAAACATTTTCGTTTTGCATCGAAAAATAAACGAAGAGCATGTAAACAAAACACCTTTTTGTTTTTTTTTAATTAAAAGGAAAAAAAAACAGCAATTTCTTCTTGTAAACGACCTATATACGTATACGGTACTAGAGATAAGTAATTAATCATTTTTATATACGGTAGGTACCTTTAGGGGCTAAAACTTGAAAGCGGAGCCGATGATAAATTAACCGAACTTGAATATGAATAATTATCAAGGCATGGCAACCCTTTTGTTTTAGTCCATACTTGACCCAAGATGCATAAGAGTATTTATAGAAAGTGAGAGGGAGGTTATAATAGGGAGCAAGATTGTTTTGTTGTTTGCGAATAAGCTATAATAATATCCCAGTGATTTATTATATTCCGACAACAGTGACACTTTGGGAAACACAATAACTGCGATGTCACAGAACCGATATTATAACGGGACACAATAACATCAACCTATCTCCTCTCTCGATTGTCTGGCAAGATTAATTATTCGTGTAATCCCATAATCCTCATTTGTTTTGAACCATATTTACTATAAATATGGATATAACTCATAGATTGTCACTCGATTTAACAACATTATACATCAAAAGTTCACTGGTCTGACGGGCGATCTGTTTGATAATAAATCACAAAGGTTTAGGCGTATATGCAGTTCTATACAGTATACACGTGTATAAACGTCACGGTTAACGTTCATTCCTAACCCCGCGTTTGGGCGGTTCTTATGCCAGAACAACGATGCGGCTGAACGAAAGAGGTCTTTTTTTTATTTTCTGAGTAGGGTACCGAGGTTCGAGTCAGTTACTTAACATGCAGAAAATGTTATTCTAGAGTTCAATCATAATATCCTTTTAAGTTTACGTAAAATCTTATTCTACTAAAAAATGCTACGCGTGCGTGGTAACTAAAAAGGTATTGAAAAGCTTTGAAATGTTTGTAACAAAAAAAAAATTAATGCGTAAAGCAAAATCGGCAAGAGTAATAAATGAAAGTAAGTGAAAATACGCTTCTCGTGATGTATTGATTTTTATCCGAAGCGGCCTATCCGCTTCGGATGATACCGCTGTATACCAAGTCTTAGACGGTGGCTCTGAAGGTACATTGCAAAAATCAGTAGCAGTGTAGAGCGAGTTGACTGTGTTTCCAATTGAACGTGTTTGCAACGAGATGAACAAACGCATATGTTCTGTCGATATCCGCTTGGCCAAATGTAAATTTAGTCAAATATTGGCCAATGTGGCAAAAAAATAATTGTTGCGTATTAATTCGTTCTATTCATAGTTTCCCGAAAACTTATTGCACTTTTCTATCCAAGCGTGGCAAAATCATCTCTTGCGGATAAATTTGGCCAAAAATGTGGCAATTTGTAAATTGGCAAGGCAATTTGTAAATTGGCAAATAATTGACCAACTGGTGCAAAAATGGTTAAAATATGTATCGTGCGTCGTTTCCGACTCCGTAATGCCAATGATATGCGTCTAATATGTATCCGCTGTGACAAATAGTAATTTCGCCAATAATTGGCCAATTTTGTTAAAAAAAATGGAAAATTATTTTTGGTGCAATTTTTCCGAATACTGTTTTATCGATCATATGTGTCCCATATGTCTGCACTGGGCGACTCAACAACTTTACGACAATTGGTAGGATTTCAAAAAAAAATTGGCCAATGTTGCCAAAAATTGGCCAACTTTGTTAATATTCCAATTTTTTTTATACAAAGCAGACAGTAATGTTCAACCGTGTCAAAATCATCTGTTGCTGATAAATTTGGCCAAAAATATGGCAATTTGTAAATTGGCAAATTAATTGGCCAACTGGTGCAAAAATTGTTAAAATACGTATTGTGCGTCTTTTCTTACTCCGTAATGCCAATGTCATGCGTGTAATATGTATCCGCTACGCCAAATAGTAATTTCGCCAAAGTAATAGCAACCCTAGCAAACCCCCATCCTACCTACAGTACTAAACATTGTTTAAAGTACGGTTGATAAAGATTCCAATATTTCCCACCTGTTACCGTTCCCCCCCCCCTCCCCCGAACAAACTACCTTCCGTAGTCTATTGTACGTTAAGATTCCTCTATTCCTTATTTTCCCCTTCCCATGTAAAATACACTTTTTTTCGCCTACAGTTTCTTCCGATTTAACGAGCTTCCCCGTGCCCCCCCCCCCCCCTCCCCCCCCAAAAAAAACTCTCTTCGCCATTAGCGGCTAATTGTTAAAAAATCGAGAGAGCAAAATAAAAAATAAAAGCAAAAGAAATGGAAAATGAAAAGCAGTGTTGTTTCACGTGCAATATTGTACGTTTTTATTTTCGCGAAGTAATTGCGATGTACCGCACGGGCTTCCATCTTTACAGGACACCCTCAGACGTGGCTTGTTCACACAACATTCTTGGCTGCAGAAGCATCGACGAACAGTAGACCAGTTGCCTGTGGTGCGCATGTTCCGCGAAGCAACGTGCTGTAACACGTTTGCGCTATGAACGATACTCCCCCGATTCCTAATTCTATAAATAAGAAGAACTCTTGAGTCGAAATTTCACATGCGCATGCGTAACATTCTATAGTAACAGTCGCGCATGCGTTTCGCTACTTTGTTTATCAAACTTTCGCAGGTGTTGAAATCGGAGACGCTTGCACATTCCGTGAGAAAAGAGTGTTAGTAAAGTTCATGAAGGTAATTGAAGGATTTCGATTACTTGAAAACAGCATAAAATAGTTCATTTAAGATGAAATTTTGATTTTAAAAAGGTTTCAAAACGCCATCGATGGATGTTCGCCGCCATTTTTGTACTTTCGCCTACGATCTGGGCCTCGCCAAAAAATATGAAATTTCGTTTGCAATTTTCAACATGATGTACACAGTTTACAGGATTTAGGGTAAGTTTATTAAGTAATGTATTTAGAAATGTTTATTTTTTGTTTGTTTTAAGTCGGTTTGTATTTACATTTTGGAGCTAAAACAAGTAAATTTCTTTCCTCGATCGCTATTCGCGTATGATCAGCATATTCGCTGGAAACCGATCGGTGGCAGATTTTTTAATCAGTAGTTTGTGAAATTCGAATTACGCTAGTGGGATTTAGTGTACACATGTTTGTTTTCTATTTACTAGTTAGTATTTGTTTACCACACAACTTGTTACAGCTCTCTGCTGACCATATCTTTCCCACATTAAACCTACGTGACCTAACTGCCACGCGTAATTGCCCAACATGTGTTTTTACGTCACTGTTTTGTTTATATTTCTCTTCGCTTTTTGCGATAGGCTATGTACTTTGTATCGATCCATATACGTAATCTAGAAATTCTCCCCATGTATAGGTTACCGAGCATCGACTGTTTACCCACTTCCGATGACCGCTTCGGATATAGCGCTGTGGGTTCTTGTTTAAAATTGAACGTGATAAAATCTCTGAAGAATTGACCAAACCCAAAGCAATTTAAAATCTGTCCCTATCCACCCCGAATTTTTATAGATTACTGATACTGGAGTATACCAGTATGCAACTAGGCTTCTCTTACTCTGTGTGCGAAAAATAATCACATAAAATACATTTACTAAAACAAATGCTATTATTCGTGCATTTAAAAATAAAATACATATGTTTTTGTTACAATATGTATCAAGAACTCACAGTCCTTTCACCCACATAAGACAGAATTTGAAACCTTGTAAAAGATCTATTACGAAATGTTTTTCGAAGGGACAATAAGCTAACGCCGGCTATGGAAAAACGTGTGGGTTTTGGAGCGACAGTGTTCTCCTTAAAACACCATGTTTCATGATTCTCCGACATAAACATTTTGTACGCATGGTAACAAGGTCGGTTTTGATCACTTGACCAAGACGTAACTCTATGAAGTAAGCATCGAAAAGTATATAGGTCCCGAAATAAATTCCCAAAATCTCACGCGGAATTTACGATTGTTTCATAACGGGGACCTCTTGAGACTTCTTCGCAGTTCTCTTCTGTTGTTGCTGTTGTTCAGATTACACCTTATACCCCATTTTTATCTAACAAAGCATCGCGCGCTAGAACCAGCTTCATCAAGAGAGCTGTTTCACAAGATAATAATAATATTATAGAACACTGTAGTATGTTTTATTTACTAACTGAATGGAATAATACTATATGATAAAATACTTTATATGTATTGCGTAATGTGTCAGAGATGTGCCGTGTGCATAAATTATACGTGACAGAGTATTTCCCGGAGATGATTGTGTCTCGTATTTTTATTTGAACTGGGTATCGCATTTCTCAAGTTAACGGAAGGGATGTCGACTACATCACGCACACAATCATGTGTGCATAGTCTGTAATGATTAGGTGATGCAAAGGCGTGAAACTCGAACCTCTGATTTGAAAAGGCGAGTATATCTCTAATCATTCGTCAATTTAATACTTAAAATTTAAGATAAGTAATTTAAAAAATTGTATATCTACTCTGTAGTAATGATAATAAACTTTTATTATTCTAAGTAGTTTACCTAAAATGTGTTATTTATACCTCGCGATCAAGAAGTTATTACTGCGAGATAGCACAGCTGTTAAAAGTATTTTCAAGTAAGTTAGTCAGCGCCCATCACTGACTATCTTTCTTAAATTTAAAAACGTAGAAAAAAAAAGTAAACAGCCAGCAAGGTGGTAGAAATGCATTATTTACTGGGAGTGTTTTGGAATATACAAAACGGTTTTTGAGAAGAAAACGAGACAGTTAATGATATTGTGATTAATAACATCATGAATATAAAAAACTCAACACTCTATACATCTCACTCGTCAGTATACCTTCCTATGTGGGCGGTATTTCTATTCGTGTTATGATACGTATAATTGGACCATCTTTCACAAAAGAAAAGTACGTGAATGCTGTTGACAGCTCATAGTTTTCTTTTTCTGGAGATGTTTACGCGAATATCCAAGGAGAAAGAACGTTCGCAGCATCATTATTATATGCTGGAATGTTTTTCTATTACAAAATACTGTTTTTCAAACATTCTTTTACCGCATAATATAAAAATAAGCTTTGATAAGATAATACACGTCACTCACAGCATTATCTCCAGAAGATTTCCAATTTTCAAACAAAACGTAGTCAACTGTAAATTGCTGATAAACCTGAAATTAATTATTAATCTTGCTTTTAATCCACGACTGGTTATACAAATATAATCCCCGTAAAGTTCAAATGAAATCGATCCGTTTCCAAACAATACGTGAATTCGTAATCTTCTTATTAAATAAATACGGTACTCTGTATTATATAACGAATTATTTATTTCATTATTTGCAAATGGGGTTAATACATGATATTGTGAAATGATGTACCATCCTCGATCCTCATCAGGAAAACAGTATCGGTATCTGTACCGAGATTGTACTCGAGTTACACCTTATGTTGCTCGTAAGCTACAAAGTCTTTGGAGGACAAACTATAAATATTCTAAATTATCTTGCATTCTTTCTATATACAATTTATCAACCCCTACGGTAAAACCCAGTACTCGGGTCTGAAAAATTGTAATAAATGAGCTGCTGCCAATTTTGCAGATTCTGTGTAGTTTCCTTTCATTTTGTTATGACGGAATCCAAGTTTTTTTGCTTAAACATAATGCTATGAAACAGTCAGCAGCATAATAAACGCATTAGAATGCTTTTTTGGGTTTTGCGCAAAAAAATTGTTTTTTTTTAGATACCGTACTGTGTTTTACCTTAGAGCTGCCAAACCTATTCCTATACTATAGGCGTGTCCCGACTGTATATAGGCCTAGTGCCTATATACAGTCGGTACCTCAAAGGGTTAACTGACTCTCGTCAGTTAACCCTTTGAGGAGTATGTCCTCAAAGGGTATAAAATAAATTGGAAAATTCCAATCTTATGAAGTACTTTATTAAAATAAAAAAACTAACGATGGTAAATCAATTAAACTGTATAATAGTTTCTGGGTACTGCTTGTATAAAATATAGTTGTAACTTGTTCTGTTGTTGCTTTGTGACAGTCATTGATATAAAAGGATGAAATATCGGGTATTCACACGATATGTCCCAGATTTCAATCGTACCCATTAAGCATTATAGTGGGGGTTACAATTTTCGTCGAAAAACTGTTTAAATGATCGCTTTCGTTTTCGAATACTTTCTTTACAAATAATCGAATAATTTGTAATATTACAACTTATTTAAGCGATCATTTTAACAGTTTTTCGACGAAAATTGTAACCCGCACCATTATACCCCGTATAACTCGGTGTAGACAACTGGTTAGCATTTTACTAAATCATACGTCTTAGCACCAAAAGCTTAAAGGTGCATAGTCCACTCTGGGTTTCGTGTAACCACAAAACCGATAATCACTATCGGCGTCTGATGTCGATAGAGAGACGCGTGCGTTGCGTTCCCACGGTGTCACGAATCGATACTGTAATTTCGATATAAAGCTGAATTAATCGATCATATGTTGGACTAAGCAGCTTTAAGCCCAAGCCAATTACGAATATAGGAAAATTTAATAGCTAGCCTATATCAAATTGTACGGAGTATATCTACTTTGCCGGTAGAACCTACGCTGACGTTAGCTTGTTTACATTTTTCAGATCTACGTCTAATATTGATTTTTCAGCAGTGACTCAAATATAAACTTGCAGGAAATATCTGACTGAATAAAAAGCAGATATTTTATATCCCTTTTTATATAAAAATATGTTTATACCTGTCTGACACTGCAAAATCTCTTCTCTCCTCCGCAATATTGATTCTCGTCGGAGAACTCTCTCTTCATGATTTATCGCTTCAAAGTGAAAATGAATATTTTCATATACGACTTGAATAAAGCAAAAAATACAGGTAATATTTTTCACGGGCAGGTAACAAACTCAGCTGGTAATAAGCTCATCTGTCTGAACATTGATGCGAACCTTAGAGCTCTGTTTTTTTATATATAGGCTATATAAAAAATTCTATACTTCTCTATTCCTGTACTCCGGTATAAATAAAATCTCAATAATATTCGAATAAACAACGATGAATCGACATTTCCACATTACTAGTCTAAAAAATAGGTACCTACCCATACTCTCGCTTATTATTACGGAGTCTTTCAGTAGCTAGAAAACAGAGAAATACACAAGTTCTAATTGTTTGTTTAGTTTATTTGCAACGCAAATATACCGTTCAGTACTGACTTGTGAGACTACTGACAGTGAGTGGGAGGAGATTACCCCGGGCCACGTTGTACAAACGTAAATCATTTGAAAATAATGTTTTTGTTTTATAT
>JAQFYH010001134.1:0-10269 GCA_034694405.1 Scolopendrellopsis subnuda
TCATAGAGAGGTTTGTAGTTTGTACCGTATTGTACTGCTGTAGTTTAGAAATACTCGTACTTCTATTCGTAGTTTGTGGGCCAAAGAAAGCTGTTGTACCGTACAGACTTTTTCACAGAGCTATTACCCAGTTAATGCGCAATTTCTTGAAACGCCATGTATAATTTCACTAATAAAGCACACTCAAAATATGTAAATAATCACTTAGGTGATATACAATAAGTTATAAGGACCAGTAAATTCGCTCAAAGTGCGACATTTTAAAAGTCGAAAAAAAAATAGAATTGTTGTTTTCTTAGTTTGGGTTAGCACGCTGTTGTCGATTCCAGATTACTGTATAAGAAGAGAGACCCATTTCCGCTATAATGTGTTGCTTTAAAACTCTTGTCAACATATCCAGTACTAACATCCTCCTAAAAGTTTCCAGCTAAAAGTTTCCTGAAAAAACCTTAACGGATAATTTCAGATATTATATTTTATTTTTAAGATTAAATTTGAATTATATTAACTTACAGTTTAAAACGTTCATCAGGACTAGAAATTACAGACTTTTTATACGAGTATACCAAAAATATATTATTTGGATGATCTCAATGGCAGACTGACTACGTCATAACGTGATACCGGTCTGGTTTAATTTCTTTATTTTTTCATAACAATAAGCGAGAGTTTTGTTGAAAACAAAGAAAAGATTGGTTTGGATCGAGGATCATTGAGATCAATAAGATCATTTACAGAACAAATGGTTATAATGAGTCAGCTGCAAATAAAATATCAGGAAAATGTGTAGAAACTTTTATTTTATGTCAAAACCGGATGATTTTAGAGAAATTAAAAAAATTCTTTTTATTTATAATTACGGGGAATTAAATATTTTCTCAAATATTGCCTTCTAAACTTTGAATTTTTCTTCTTCTTTTTTTCCATAGGAACAGTACTGTCTTCCCACGACGAGGTTTACAGAGTAGGCTAAACGACAAGAAAAATGTTGCAAGAAAAGAAAAGTACAAAGCAAAGAAAATCACAGAAGAATGCGCGTTTGTAACGTTTTCTTTCTTTATAATATCAATCATGACCTTCATGACGTAAAAATAAAATCATAAGATTTCTTAACTGTTAAAATACTGTATAACGTGTGCCACAATGGCATACTTTATATCTTGTACTAAAGTTCGATTCAAGAAAGATGGTTTCTGAAGCAAGAGAAGTGTGTATGTTTGTCGGATGTTATCGCTTAGCTGTTTCGAAATTTGTATAAGCTCTGCTCGGTATTAGCTTGCTGCATACTCGTATATTCGAATTTAGAAAAGTAATTTACATTTTATATCACTTTATTAGATAGCAATAATTGAATGGCACTTTATAATGTACATAGCGTGTAACATGTAGCACAGTACGAATTCCGGTGAAGGAAATATGCTTATTGTCGTGTACACGGGTCGGTTTTCTGAAACAGAAGAAACTTGAATGTAGTTTGTTTCTACCGGTACCTTAATGCGTTTCACTAAGTTCCAGACAGATGGCAGCAGCACTCCGTGTTCGCATTACGTCGTAAAAGGCATCACCTGCTTTTTTTTTCTTTCTCAATGACCGCTAAGGTATATCACTCCAAATCGACATTATCGGTTCGCTTTTACCTTGTTTCTCTCTCTCCTGAGTGATAAATAAATGCAACCACTACGAACCGAGCTACTAATGCGATTAAAGTAAACCCAAACACAAAACAAAATTAGTTTATGGCGCAGAGAAGAGTGTGTCTGTGGGCGGGAAAACTAATGTTGTGATGTATTGTAAGTAGCAACATGTTAGAGGAGCGTTTCTCCCCTTCAGCATTTTGTGGTTGTAAACAATTAATTTTAGTTTGGAGACAAGATAAACGTAGCTTTTCTCCTTCAATTTGTGGTTAAGTTGATCTGTTATTTGCGTAATTGCGCACTAATTAACCTCGGTTTATAAGGTATGGGATGCTATGGTTGTTGCTTCTAAGAACAGCAGAATTGCGGTGTATTCTGTAGTAATACAAATATAATTTATGGACTGAAAATCGCGTCCCTGTGTTAAAGCACGTACACACGAGAGATTTTTCATCACATTTTTCAAACACTTTTGTGTCCACACTTTATGAAAGTGTTTAGATGTTTGAACATTGTCGCACTTTTTGATTTTGATCAATTTGAGTATATATATAGTGCGACGCAGTATTTTTTGATCATCTGCTTTATTTCGTGAAAGACTGTGACACCTTCGACAAATATACCTGACCACGCAAGCCGGTTCAACTTTCGCGTTCAGTTTTCAGCGCCTCTGGCGGCCAATTTCATTTTTTTTGCCAGTCTGGAACGACTTCGTTTTAAAACACTCCGCTTCGTTTAAAGGGGTTACACAAGTACTACACAAAGTTTCTTCCACCTTGAATCCTGGTTTCAGGGAAATGTGAAAAAAGGTCGCATTTTCAATTTTTAAATATTTTTCCTGAAACCAGAACTCAAGATAAAACCAATTCTATATAGTAATGGAACTTGCCATGGAAGATTGCGTTTGGAACCCAGCTGTTTATTTCTGCCATAGTCGTAACACTATGGCAACCCAAGGGAAGCTGACTGAGACTGGCAAATTCGCGGGTTTTTCCCGCGAGAGGCGCTGATAAAAATCACTGAATTGGGGTCGCGGTCTCAACATGTCAAGTATACAGGCTCGCGTGGTAAGTTAATTTGTCGAAGATCGAACGGAGGGATTTCGAATAACTTTTTTCCCCATTGATAGCCAGTTAAAAAATCTACAATATTCTGTAATGGGCATTAAAATTGGATGTATACTTGCTTAGGAAATAAAATAAAGCAGTCGTAGCGACTGCTGTATTTTATTTCCTAAGCAATGGGTTTTGTACATGAGTACACCCACCAATAAGCTTCCCGACAGCAACAATATTCTTTTATATTGAGTGACGTAGAAGAATGAATTGCGAAAAAGCGTCTTGAATGCCATGAATGGGGTTCGGACGAGGAAATGACACATACGCGTCACCATTGTGAATTTTGTTGGTGGCAGCGATCGCAATGAGATATATCTGTTATCTATGCATTGATATCAATGCCTGGGATGATCGTCAGCAAAACCATTATCGCTTATGGCATAACTAACTTATTTGGTCCCGGTTGAAATAACGAACTAAAGAAATATATTTGTTGTTACTTACGTTTAATATCGCAAATTCGCCATACAAAATAGCGTTTACAGCTGGTTGAAACATACATCATCATTCTGCGACATTACATTACATAATATGTCACATCATCCGCTGTGTGAATACAACGGCTAGCGCTTCATGAGTTATTTACAGAATTAACAGATTCCAATTAATTTTATGATTGGGTCAAATTAAGAGACCCAAACGGAAAATACCCCGTATAACAGTAAAAGTGAGATATTGACACCCCCAAACAGTCAAAATGTTGCACTGAAATATCGTCGTACGTCAAAATTCGTAAAGGAACAAAAATACGTAAAATCTGACGAGTCCAGTTTTACCGTGTGACCTAGTGGTTACGAATCTTTCACGATATTAAAGCAGCAGTATTCTAAAAATACTGAAATAAAAAAACTCGACGGATACAAAATTCTAAAAAAAATCGTAATATGTACCCGTACGAATACCCGGTACATTAAAATCACGCGTTTTTTTATACAAATCATTTTTTTTTAAATTTTTGTTTTACAAAATATCATTAAGTAAAAAATCAAAAATTACTATAATATTATTTATGTTGCTAATAGAAAATTTTCACTCCGTAGGTTCTCTCTATTACCTGTGACTTTTTTTTAAATTTAAAAACGGCTTTCTAAACTAGTAAATTCGAATCTCATCCAACTATGGCCGAAGAGGCCATGGTGTTGAGGCCACACGTTCCGTCTCCGCGATAAACTCGATAGTAGCCCTGTAAACAAACAGTGTGTCAGATATTTTTTTTTGTAATTTAAGAATCTCCTTTGATCCCATAAAGATGTGAAACAAAATCTGTAGGTACGAATAGAAATTCCGTTAATTCCCCCCATTTTTACTCCACACCTTCTTTCACGGGACGGCGACACTCGTCTTCGCTGTTTGGGTTGCGTGTCTCGTAGTTTATTTTACCATCTTCTGTCCGTTCGAGCTACTTTGAGCTCTGCGACATTTCTATTCTCAACTTCCGCTTGCTGGGCACTTTTGAGAGACAAAATGAAGACCCTATAAATTCTGTAACTTACTTGTTCTCCCCATCGCGCTCCCCAACTGTTCTTTATGGTCCAGTATGGCGTCGTCTTGTTGAAAAATCGATTGTCTGCGAGAGAGAGAAAATAAATTGAAAATTTACTATAATTTTAATTTTCCACGGTATAAAATTGTAAGAAGAAAAAAAAACTTACGCGATTCTCCGAATCCCACGATCAGGACGCCGTGATCGATGGTGTCGGGACGACATAAGAATTTCCAAGGGTGCGAAATGCCTCCCATGTAAAACTGCATCGCGTTGGCGTTGATTCCGATCGCGATCGGACCATTCTTAAGCAGCCACTGGGCCATTTCTGAAATGAAAACCACGAAATTAAAAGGTCACTGAACATCGACGGCAGACTTGAATCTCGTTTCGACAAATGGACACACAAATCCCTAGGGGATCGTCGACGACAGAACCGACTCGCAAAGTGCCGATCGCGCACTTGGTTCAACCGATTTTTTTTTGCTAAGCAATTATGACGTCATTCGGCGCTCGCGGCCCACTTCTGCGCCCATTGTTTTGGTACTTGCCAGTTTCGTTCGTCGATATGTTGACGTAGCTGCTGATGCTGGCTCTGACCAGTGGCTTCTTCATCTGGCACTTGTCGTCTCTTCCCTCGTAAGGATAGTCTTTCTCGCCTTCCAATCCGCCTTTTAAAAATATTTCAAAACAGTTATTTAAAAGCAGATGTCGCAGTAGTTAGCGCTTGGTCGCCCTCGGGGAGGTTCGAACATAGGACGCTAAAACTATGCTCGGGTTACTGCAAACCCCAAACTGTCTCAGTTGATATTGTTTTGCGACATTGCAATGGCAAAGAGGTGAAAATTCGATTCGAAATTTTATTAAAATACTAAATTTTTTTTTAATTTTATTTGTTTTTTTTTTTTTTAATAATGCATTCGATAAAAAAATGACGAAAATACACCAACCGAGTTGCACGATTTCCTCGAAGGCATTCGTCATAAGTCCGCCGTTGCATCCCGAATCGAGAACATCGCAGTCGACGAGCTCTGCAACAAAATATGGATTATTGAAGCTGCATCAGCCAGTGCTGCCGATCGATTTCGGTTGAATAAAAAGTGGCAAGACGGAACCCATCTACGAAATCGACGCACCTTGTTCAGACAAAGAAACGAGCTCGCCCTTCGCAAGAGCCCACTGTCCTTCGATGTTGCCAGTCGTCGAAAATGCCCAGCACGAGCCACACATTCCCTGAAAATTAACGGTAATTTTAAAGTTAGATTTTCGTCCGCTAGATTTCGGCACAATTCGGAAGTTTGAATTAGTCTAATCAGCGCGAAGTATTTCGTCCGACCGAAGAAAAATCGCGAATGTACATGTACGGTTGTCGGTTTTTTTTTTCTCCCAATAGGCCTTGGTCGAAAAAGTAAAGCGGTATTTCAGATCAAGTACTTACTTACCATAGACGTAGCAGAAGATCACATAATCGCGTTCGGTCGTAAATTATTTTCAGTTCTTCGACCGAACTGGCGAAAAATAAAAGAACAAATCTGAATTCAATTCGAAATATTCACCTGATTTTTAACGGGAGTAACAACTTTGTGGTCTCTCCAGTCGAAGGACGTTGGCAGTTCCACGTTTGGAATTTTAGCTAGAGGCACTCGTCTGTTCGGGGTTTTCGATTCCGGTTTCAAGCCGGTGAAGTAGTGCTTGAATTCTTTCTCTGCACACAAAACATAATATAAACCCATCATTAGCGAATTGGTTCCACTAGCGAAATAAGGGAAAAAGATTGAGAATAACAAAGTTCTTATTACGTGTGTAGTCAGAGAAGAATGTGATGCCGTACGTTGCTGTACCCTGTTCGCCATTTTGCAGTTCTCGGACTTTCTTCTGGTTCATTCGAAATACTTCGTATCTGTACTTGAACTCTGCAATGACGAAATAAAACATTTAGCGCGCTATGAAGTTCTATTCCTTTTTCCTTTCTATCATATCGTTCTAATCGGCTCTGCTAATCACGGACTTATATAGCTATATCCCCCCATTAATCGAGGCTGTTTTATAGAGCACACAGCTCTTCCAAATAGGTATCTTTACAGCGTAAATAAAAATTTCACACTAAAATACCGTGTGCCGGTAGTTGTAATTTTGGAAGCTAATTTAGTACAAACCTTTCTTAGTCTGGTAGGTCTTGTTATATTTCGTCATGAAATTCTTAAACAATCCCATGTGAACGTAATCGTGATCGTCTTTGCCCAAGACGACATATCTCTGAAAAATAAATAAATAATTATAAGAGATTGTCCAAAGCCGAAAAGGGTTTACTACAAATTTCCCAATTCTTTTTCCTAACAAAATTTTATCATTGAAGGAATGGAATAAAACTGGCAACCAGCGAACGAAAGAAAATAAAAAAGAACTGAACCTGTTATCGTCTTAAGATAGAGCAACGTTTGGTAAATATTGTTTGTATGTTACAAAATAGGCGAACAGTATTATTAGTAACATCGTTACGAAATGAGCGCACTCTTCACTTACATCTTCGCAGTTGGTTTTAGGGAATAACAAAAACTGATAATAAATTCTATTGCGTTTAAATTAACGGTAATTCCGAAATGACATAAACACAGTCGTATCTTCGTGAAAATGAAACGACATGAGCGCACGCGTTCCGTATACAATAAGAAATTAATCGGATATATAGGCTACAGTGTAATATACCTCCGTATAATAATTATTATGCTAACGTATCAAATAATGCATAACATTGCACGCACTCGTGTCGTGCCGTTCACGAAGACGGATAAAACGGGCGTTGCGTACAATAACAGAAAATGGTAAACTTGAATATTAATCACAGGCTTTTATTTAGTACCAACAATAACAAGAAGAACATTCATTAATGAAGCATTGCGGTGTTTTTTTTTTTTATTAGTTACTTAGCCCCTCCTCCTGCATCCATGGCAATTACGGCTCATCGAACTCCTCGAATTTTTTTCAACCTAGAACTTATCACATGCGGCAAATAAATAACACAATTATCGCAGAGCTTTATAAATCCGTGAGCGACCGAAGTTGGAATTCGGATCAGTGTCTGAAGTGTTTTTTTTTTAATATCCGCGGACACCGGCGATTAACAAACAAGAACAAAATGCAAAATCACTTCAGACATCAATATTATGACCGTTCTCCAAAAATCTCGATCGCTCGCTCTGAGACCAAATACAGCAATTTGTTAAGTGACAAGAAGCGGAACATGAAAATTTTACTAACCTTCCTACGTACCTTCCCGAGATCGTGCTCTTCGCAGGACGAGCTGAGAACTTGGCGGAATTTCTGCCAGGGTTTGTCCCAAACTACCACTTTGCATGTTTTCGTGGGCTGCAACCCAAATATATTGACAAGTATTAGCCAAAATAAATATGGAAAAATGTATACAATTTAGAATGACAATTTACAGAAACGTATAAAAAATGAAACTGAGAAATTTATTCAGCAAATATGCACCCAGCAGCAAACTCTAAATATTATACGGACCTAGAGAATCTGCCAGTCAAAAGCAGAGCCAATAAAAAAAGTGCTGTGCAGTCTTTATTTGCAGTAATATCGGATATGGGATACGTGTCACAGTTTGGGTCTAAATATCTACGGTATATCGTAGGCTTTCCAATAAAACCGCCGCGTTTCATTATCAATGTATTTTTTTTAATTTGCAAATGATTGTGAGTAGTGCACATTTAATAATTTTATATTATTATTGGATATTATTCTGCAAAGTTATGGCGAGTGGCGACAAATAAAGAAACATGCGCCCATTAAAAAATAGCTTAAATGTCAGTTGTCACCAAAGTCCAAACAGAGCAAACAAAAATCTAATAATGGCAAATGCAAAATTTAAATGCCCTTCACCTTATCGGACACGGCTTCGCACTCTTCGATGTTGTTATCTTCTCCTTGTCTGCAACCAGTCTGAACTAGGTCCAAGATGACGAGAGTTTTCAAACCAGACACAACCTTGAAAATAAAAATAAAAATTCCAAATTGTCAAATTAATTAATATAGGCCTACGTAATATTTTATTTATTTTCAAAATTATTTTCTTACTTCCAACTAATATTGCATTTACAATACAAATTATACTGTAATTCATGAATAACACGATAAAATTATGATTTACAAGTTTTCAGCACAACTTGTGTAATGACAAATACCGGGTACGGTACCAGCAAAATGATATACTGTACCATAGTTCTATGATTGAATGTGGTATGTGTGTCCACCATATAAGACAGTGAAATGAAATAATGAATATGAGCACGTTAATTAAAATATAAAGGTCATGTGCTAATTTTAAATTGAGATAAATGGCATATCTTAGGAATATTTTAACTATATCAGTTACAGTATTAACGGAGTAACTGAGTTATTCATGTGGTCCCTAATGCTAGGAAATTAATAGGGCCTATGCTATGATATTCTGTCCGTACTTATCTCCACAGGAGCAAAGGTTTGTTAGAAACATAGAAAGCCTTATAGATTATTATATCAGGTTGCATTAAATTATATTCCTTAATACTGTAGTTGTACAGGACTTATTAACCCAGCAATTATTTATCTTCAGGCTAGCCAGGCTAGCCAAAGCCTGAATATAAAATGTGTTCAATCAATTTTCTAAGTAATCACAAGTTACGGTAGCATACACGTATTAATAAAACATCACAAGTCTTTTCTACTGCCTAAAAAGTTTTGTGGCACCAGGGACACGCTACTACGGTAGTAGCGTGTCCCCCTGCTGTGGCACTAGTAAAATAAGAAGAATTATAGCCAAGTTATTTTAATTTAAAAACAAGCAAACTAGAGAATTAAATAATAGTTAATGCATCTTTGTATCGTTATTTATAATTTTCCTTGTTATTTATTTGGACGTATTAATCAATAAGTCCACTAATAAGCACTTATTATGGCAAGATCAGCTGATCTGATATTGGTCCGTACCTAGCCTACAGAATAACTCAGAAGTGGTTGTTTGCTCCTTATATTAAGCAATGAACTTCGTTACTTCAGGTGTAAAATCATTAAAATATAGGCCTAGACACTGAACAATACTTTAGAATTAGATAGCCTAATCTGACGAGTGAATGTAATCAAATCAGGGTTCAGTACTTTAGCCACAGCAAAAAATAATGAAATGACAGTTCATGAATGTAATTTAATACAATACATTAAACCTAAATATTTAATTTTAAACATATTACCTGTTGTTTGGCTTTTACAATATTTAGTAATTTGTGACGATACAAACAGTTGCAGCCTTTTTCTAATCGTTCAAATGCGAAATTTGCGATTTCCCTCACGTAGGGATCTGTCAAGTTTTTTTCTGTCCATCCTCCTACCAAGTGGGTGGCTTTCGCCCCTAAATTCGAACAGATCAAACAGGAGATAAAAATAAATCCGATCTGCAAGAACTTCGTCATTCTCCTGAAACTGCGATTTCAAAAAGAAAATAAAAATGTATCAAATAACGCGTAGTATCGCAACCATTTTTTTAATGTCATCTCAGTTTACGTGGAGTCACGTGATACAAATAAATAGAGATGTGACACGTAACCGCGGGATTTTAAAATACGATACTCTCGTCTTGACTCTCGTGCATCTCTCTCTGACGTGTTTCGCAATCTTCCTTGTTATGTTGCATAAATCCATGCATAAATCGTAACTCAAATTTTTTTTCTCGCTCGATATTATAATGATTTATATACGTACGGCTATTTTTGGATATTTGTAATATTGTTAGAGTTTATTCCTCAATCCTCATCAACAAAGTCGATCAGATTTTGTTTTAATCTCTGACTCTGGGGCCATTCCATAGATAAAGGACAACATTATTTTATGGTTTGTCTATGGGCCTATGGGCCATTCAAGTATTACATCACGCAAATGGCGGGAGGGAGGGGGGATAGCCGAAATGTGACATGCTCAGGGGCGGCGCTATTGGGGGGGGGGGGGGAATGGGGGGAGCCTCCCCCCCAACCGCCGGCCAGTTGACAAA
>JAQFYH010001135.1:0-10269 GCA_034694405.1 Scolopendrellopsis subnuda
ACTCCGGCGAGCTCCGAGTCTAATTTTTAAATTGGCATTAATTTTGATGCTATTACTTGCTTTTCTTGCAAAAATTAGCTGCCCACACTTGCCCTTTTCGCTAATAAACGGTATATTGTTTTAGTCAGCAATCCATGTATCTTTATGCAATAATGCTAGTTGCCAAGGTAAAAAATGAATTTTGATTTTTTTTTAAGATTTAAGTTTAAAACATTCTAGAACAGTGTTTTAAAACAATTTGCATCATTTATTATCAAATCGTTTAAAAATTTAATTTTGGCCAGGTTTTTTTCATTTCATCCCACTGTGCGATGGCTGGAAAATTTGATTTTTGGCGAGAAATTATACCGGTAGCCTACTTCATCTTTTTATGGATTTTCAATCGTTCTGGGTGGAAAAATTTTGTTGTTGACTTGGAGAGAAAATTTTATGAAATTTAAGTCAAAACTTGAGTGTTTTTAAGCACGAAATGTGCTCAATTTTGTGCTATATTTTTTGGCCATTTTTCAAGCATTCTGGGTGGAAATTTTTGGTTTTTGGCGAGAAAATTTTTTGAAATTGAAGTCAAAATCTGTGCATTTTAAGCTCTTGGACTAGAAAAAGTTTTCCTCTCTATATAATTCTTTTTTCTCATTTTTTTTCTTTCCTTTCCCTTCTGTTTGGCATTCTGGTTTATTTTATTTGGCCAGGCCATAAAATGTATTTTCCTGGCCAGGGCTCAATTTCACCTCACCTCTGATTAAGGGAACAAAAAACGACGCAAAAGAATGATCCCTGTATTATCTCTACCCCAGGAGTTTATATCCGTGACACTACAGAGTATACCCGGTATCTGTAACATTTTACTATTCGAACGTTACGGTACTTCATTATTATAGTTTGCAAAATCTTACGTAATACCAGATTATTCCATTATACAATACGAACAAATGGTCAATTCAGATCAATGATGTTTTGTGTTGATACCACTTGATCCTTTCATTAACACAATCATTTTGAAATGACCTTGCTAATTAATTGAAGCGTTTTCTTCTTAGTCTATATCTATTCCGGAAAAGCACTCTAATTTCACTTCCGAAATGGCGAAGACTGATCAGGAAAAAGTTGCACTGAATCAAGTAAGATTATGTAATTTGTGGTGAAATTAAGGGCACATCCTCGTGACTTTTGACACGCTATGGGAAAATTTAAAAGTAATACCTGTGGCGTGCGATTTAGAGGGTCTTGCGTTTTCCCGTCTAAATCTTTCTTTTTCTTGTTTTTCTTTTGCCTATTGTGGTTGCTCCTTGTTCTTTCTGATTTCGTCAGAGAGTGATGGGTTTTGAGTAAAAAAATATTCGAAATCGTATTTTGATTTTGTTCTTCTGTCTTTATCACCACGAACCCCACCCCTCACATCTGGCGACGAGGATGGGATGGTGAATTAGACTTTTAAAAGAAGATCGTATCAAGAAAAGAAG
Organism: Scolopendrellopsis subnuda; assembly: GCA_034694405.1. Taxonomy (NCBI): domain Eukaryota; kingdom Metazoa; phylum Arthropoda; class Symphyla; family Scolopendrellidae; genus Scolopendrellopsis; species Scolopendrellopsis subnuda. The sequence goes on from JAQFYH010001135.1 coordinate 1,461, forward strand.
TTTGAAAAGATTTGAAGAAAGAAGAAGGAAAAAGTCGGCAATTTGAAATTTGAACTTATTTGAAAGATAAAAACCGTTATTGGCGCGCGGAACGAGAAGAAAATTACGATGGCAGAAATGGAGAGTTTGGCTAAAGAAATGAGGGCGTTCGTAGCCGTCCAGAGTCAAAACACGGTGTTGAACATGCAATTAAGAAGTTTCGCCGGGGATCGAGAGGACCAGGAGACCTGTCTCAAGTGGCTCCAGGAGTATGAACATTTGACGAAGCTTCTTCCCGAAGACGTGAAGGTTCAGCGCTTCAGTTCGTTCCTGAGAGGCGCAGCATCCCGGTGGTTTGAGAACAAGAAAATCGGAGAGATCAATAACTGGAAAGACGTGCGAGATAAGTTTGTTGAGAGGTTCGTGTCGAAATCAATGGCACGATACTACGCTGGTCGTCTTGCTACGATGCGGTTCAACCCGTCCAAGTCTACCCTTTCCACGTACGTAGAAGAATTTATCAGCTATTACCAGGAGTACGATAAGGAGACGAAGGCGGAAAAGATCATTCGGGAGCTGATTGATAGTCTGCCGCACTCCGCGAAGAAAACGTTGTGCTCGATGTGTGATCTGATGTCTGTTAAGACCCTGGAAGAAGTGGAAAAATTGGCGGATAGATACGACGGCGTCAGGGATCTCTTGGGAGAGGAGTCTGAAGATGAAGGTGGACTGTACCATGTTTCGGCTCCTTTCGGAAAAGTTTCTACGGCTCCGCCTGCAGTCACAAAATCGGATCCTACGGTTGAAATGATGGGGATGATGGTTAAGGCCATGGACCATATGGCCGTGACGATGCAGAAGGTCGAAAAGATGGTCGAGGACGTATCGAAGATCAAGGCCGTCGAAAATCAACCTTCGTTTTACCCCGCTCCGTATTACAAGGGGTGTTACATATGTCAGGGACAACACCTCGCAAGAAATTGCCCCTCAAGGCCTCCGCAAGTTCCCGTGATGCATTCGCAAGCACCCATGATGTACCAGCAGAACCAGTATGCCAACCCCGGTATTGGAAATGCCAATACCCCAGCTTACAACCCGATGTTGCAGGGAAACGAGAGCCGGCCAGAGGCTACGGAGGGCGCAACTGGCCGTCACGTCTCCAGATGTTAGAAAATCCCTCCTTAAACCTTCCGGAGAATCAAAATAGAACAATGCAGGATGTCCGCCGCTCAGCCGAAACTACCAAGATCGTCATTCGCAATTCGCAGGAGTTATTGGGATTCAACAACCCTTCTCAAGGGCTGTCTGGAGCAACTTTAAATTACCTACCTTTCGTTCCGAATTCCCACAGCGTTGTTATGATCCATCTTCGACTGAACGGACAACAACTGACGGCGATGGTAGACAGCGGAGCGACGTACAGTTACATTCCCAGCAGAACATTAAGAAGATATTTTCCGGAAGTCCAACATCAACCCACATCAGCTTCGGCAACCCAATTTAATGGCGCAAAATTGGTTCCGTTCGGCAAGGTGTGCCTGCACATTAAAGTGGAAGACGAGGATAGGAGTCGAGAAACAACCTCTTTCTTCCAAGTCGTTTCGTATCAAACAACATACGACGTTTTGATCGGCAACGACATTTTGCGCGAGCTCCAGGTGATCATCGATTTCGAAAGAAATGCTGTGCGAATTCCAAGAAATGACGTCCGGATGGAATCAAGTCCGAAGATCAGTCAGCAAGAAATGGTGCAGCCATCGATGGAGGAACAGACATCTTTTCTGGGGTATATAGGAGTAGCCCTCGGCTCTACCGAACCACAGTTTCCTGATAGAGCTACCAAGGAAAAGATTCAAGACGATTTCGGTTTACCAGAAACAGAAGTCGAGAATCAGGCTGGTTTTGAGTTCATTATTGGAGCAGATTTCAAGGAAAAACAAGCCCTGATGCAACTTCTCCGCGAGAGGATAAATCTATTCCAAGATAAACCCGAAGGAGTTCTGGGAACGAAGTTCCGCATCGAGTGTTTTGGACCGCAACCAAGGCCAGTCAAAATGCGAGGTTTCAAGGAGCAAGAAATTAAAGATATGTCTTTGATCATCACGGATTTGATTGCCAGAGGGATTATCGAGGAGGCAAGTTCACCATGGAATTGTAACCCCGTTCTTGTCCCCAAGAAAAACGGCAAACAACGGTTATGCGTCAACTATAAACCCGTAAACGCAGTGACAGTCTCCGACGGATATCCGCTCCCAAGAATTCATGATGTTCTGCTCAAGTTGGCCGGTAAAAAGATCTTCAGTAAATTGGACTGTCGTGATGGATTTCATCAGATTGAAATTGTGGAGGAGGATCGTGACAAAACGGCTTTTTCGTATCCCGGTGGTCAGTACAGGTACACCAGAGTGCCCTTCGGACTTAAAAATGGGCCAGCCATATTTCAGCGTGCCATCGATAAAGCTCTGAGGGATCATTTGGACTCTGGAATATGCGCAGCTTTCCAAGACGATATCGTTATTTGTTCCGGAGATGAAGCTGAGCACCTAACGTCACTTGTCAAGGTCCTGGATTCCATGAATGAAGAGGGTTTCACGTTGAATCATCTGAAATGCGAGTTTGGTTTGCGGGAAATGAATCTACTTGGACACGAAGTTGGAGTAGACGGACTAATGCCAGCCAAACAGAAGATTAACAGCATCTTGGAACTTAAAGAACCTACATCCAGAAAAGGTTTAAGATCGGTCCTTGGATCTTTGGGATACTACCAGAAACACGTCTTGGGATTTGCAGAAAAGACAGCTCCGCTTCGTAAATTAATGAAGAAAAACTCTCGTTTTATCTGGGAAGAAGAGCAAGCTCAAGCCATGAGAGAGTTACAGCAGGCATTGTTTCAAGCGCAAGTATTGACTTTTCCAAAGTATGGCACCCCTAAAGAAATTCTGATTGGAACAACGGAAAACTCTGTCCTCGGAATTTGCGTACAGATCTCACCAGACGGCAGGGAAATTTTGGAGTTTGCATCGAGGATTTTAACAGACACGGAGCAGAGATACAGCAGAGTGGAAAGACAGGTTTTGGCTTTGGTTCTGTCGCTGAACAAGTTTTCGCCACTGATTCAAGGAGAGTTCGTCCAGGTTATTACGTACGACAATTTACTTCGGGGCATAGTTTCCAAGAAGAATCCGCCCACGAGAATTCTTAGACTTCTGATGCAAGTGGAACACGTGGAGTATGAAGTCGTTTTCAAGCCGAAATTAGATCCGTTGTTGGAAAACTACATCGATTCTCGGGACTTGGATGAAGGAATAGATGAAGTACGTCAAGTAAAAGAGGATTTAGAAGAATGTCACACGCCGGAGATCGATTTACCCGTTATTTATATTGACGGGGCATGTATCAGAAATGGGAAAATCAACCCTCAAGCGTCGTGGGGTATATATTCTCCTACGAATTCGAGTTGGACGGGAAGCGGACCTGTGATAGGAGAGTCTACGAATCAACGAGCTGAACTGACGGCGGCGATTCAAGCACTACGCAGAGCGGCGAGCGATGGAGTCCCGGAAGTCAAGATAATCAGCGATAGCGAGTACTTGGTCAGATCTCAGCTCCAGTGGGTCGAACGTTGGAAAAAAGATGATTGGAAGAACGCGAGAGGAGCTGAAATACAGAATCGGGATCTTCTCGAGGAGTTGGAAAAACTGAAGAAGCGGATCAAAGTAAGATGGAAGCACGTACCAGGACACGCTGGAGTCGCCGGAAATTTGGCAGCAGATTCCTTAGCTGTTGAATTTTTGAGGAGAGAGACCGAACCCTGCAACACGGTGGAAGCTGTGGTCTGCGAAGCGTTGCTGAAAAACGAATGGATCGAGGGATTCGAGGAAGAAACTTTTCGACAAGCGCAAACAGAGGACGAGGAAGTCGAAAAGATTAGAATCCTGCTCGAGCGTGGCGACGAAAAAACCTCTTCAAATTTCGCGGACATAAACGGGCTGATGCATCGGGTGCAGGAAACTTCGTCAGGTCGAGTTTTGAAGTTGTACGTTCCACTTCAAATGAGGAAAAAGTTGTTGACCTTACTGCACTCATCTCCTCTTTATGGCGGACATCTTGGAGTTACTCGGACGGTGGCGAAATTGCAAGATTACTGGTGGCCGTCTTTGAGGGCTGACGTCGTCAAGTTCGTTAAATTCTGCGTCGAATGTCAGTTCGCGAAAGTTCCATCGACGAAACCTGTTGGAAAGCTGAGACCGATGAAGTCTACGTACCCGTTCGAGAGACTGCATGTGGACATTGTTGGCCCTTTGGCCAGAACTCCGCGCGGGAAAAGATTCATTATTACAGCGATGGATGCGTTCACGAAGACCGCGATGGCCCAACCGCTAGTGGACATCACGGCTAAACGGTTGCGAAGTTTCTCCTTGAGGTAATTTGTACTTACGGACCACCGTCGACGATTTTCACAGATTGCGGAGCGCAGTTTTTGTCCGAAACCGTGAAGGAGCTTCAGAGCCTGTGTGGGATTGTAGGACTACGAACCAGCCCTTTTCATCCTCAAGGGAACGGCCTGGATGAACGTTTTAATAAAACGTTAGGTCAGATGCTTCGATGTTACGTCCGCGGAAATAGGGGCAATTGGGACCTCTTCGTTCCTCTCGTAGTGTACGCCTGTGACAATACGTCTGTTCATTCGTCCACGGGCGTAACGCCCTTCGAGGCCGAAAGAGGACGACGACCAAGACCGCTCCACAATTTCCACGAGTGCCGTGGAGAACCGGAAGACACCTTCACCGATGAATATGTTGAGGAATTGCACGAAACGATTCACAGAATTCATCTACAAATTGCAGACAAGTCCGAGACTAGCCGAAAGAAGCAAGAAGACCAGTATAATTCGAAGCATCGCCCGCAGGAGTTTCAGTTGGACGATTTGGCTCTCTTGCGAACTGTGCCGGACGGTGTAAAACAGCCAAAACTGAATCCGAAGTTTGAAGGTCCTTTTAAAATAAACTTATTAATTCCCGAAAAGAATCCCCAGGCTTACGTGGTTCAAAGAGGAGAAGAACCCGAAAAGATTGTTCCCTGTAACAGACTAAAACCGTTTTTTATGGAGGCGCATGTCGCGCAGGCTGAAGATGTCGCGCTGTTGGATCCAACTGATCGTGCCGATTCGAGCGACAATGCCCTTGATCTCGCCAAGGTTTACTGGCCGGAGCTGGTGAAGAAATTGCGCTCGAATGAGTCGGTGGAGCCTCAGGGTGTGGCGACGATCCAACAAGAAGTAGACCGCACGGTGGAGCCTCACGGTGAGGCGACGTTACACCACGAAGAGAATGATTCTGATGATGGGTCGGACAGTGAGTCGGGTCTGATTACTCCTCGCAGGTCCAAGAGGCGTATGGTGACCCCACGAAAGTTTAAAGACTTTATTCTGAAGTTTTAAAAGTTCGACGAACATTATTTTTATATATTTCGAACTGTAGACATTTCAATTTTATAATATTTATTGTATCGTTCGTGATTTCATATAGTATTAATCTTAATCGCATTATTTACTCTGTATTTATATTTTTCATTTTTTTTTTCTCTTTTTCCGTTATGTTTTAATTGTTATTTTCTTTTTCTTTTTTGTAAAATAACAATTAAGGGGCACCCACAATAGAAAAAGAAAGGGGCAGCTGTGGCGTGCGATTTAGAGGGTCTTGCGTTTTCCCTTCTAAATCTTTCTTTTTCTTGTTTTTCTTTTACCTATTGTGGTTGCTCCTAGTGTTTTGTTATTATTTTTGAATTGTGTTTATTATTTTATGCTCGCGCAACGCGCGTGCAGTGCAGGTCAATGCACTCTGTATTTTTTTTAAAATCATCTTTCATCTTTCGGGTTTTTCGGGAGTAACGAGTTAAGCCAGAAATCGGAGAACGGATTTATATTTTCGTTCCTCGGTTTTTCCCGTTAATCTGAATTGTTGAAGTATTCTAAATATAATATAAAAAGTGAGATTGATGAGAAAGACAGTTGTGGAAGGTTTTGTTTAGTTTGAGAGAAAAGGGAAAGTCAGCGAATTTTACGTTGACAATATACGAAAGATTCGAAGCAAGTCGTTTGAATCGTCTTTTAAAATATCTTCTGTCCTTATCATCATTAGAACCCCCACCACCACCCCTCACAACAGTACCAGCATCAGTTATTGCTTTTTAAAGAAAAATAGGCTATGTTTTCGTTAAGTCTTGTAGGCCTAGGGCTAGGCAGCCCTAGGCTTCAAGATTCTGCAAAATGTAGATCAAGAAATTGACACTGCTGGCGACATCAATGAAGAAGTTTTAGAACTTCAATAGTGGCAGCTATCACAAATACCCTATGCTTTCATTTAAATTTGACGTTTATTTGAAGGGAAGCTAGGCCTAGGCTGCACCAGCTGTGTTTTCCTGGAAATCGTGGTCCCAATGACAGGTCTGGTTAGGTCAGGTTTCCACGAAGCAGATGGGCCCCTTTAGAAACATTGGTGATAGGAGGAATGTCAAAATAAACGCATAATCTCACTTTAAACTCAATGAAAAACTCGAGAAAATTGCGGCGCAGCGACGTGTGACGGGCGGGAAGGGGAGAGGTGGCGAGTGACTTTGACCCCAATTCCCACTTAATTTCCAGCTCAAAATTAAAATAAATAATTACCATGGTCTGAATTCGTCCATCTTCGGTCACGACCCAGTGCGTTGCAGCGTGACAATCGTGAAATAAAACAATAAAGAAGCTGTAACACCATAAAAACCGACCCATTATTTTTCTACTTTTATTTTTCTCATTTCTTGTAGACCTGTGGCATGCCCGATTTCGCAACTTTAATTTCAAAGTTGTGAAACTTAGGATTATTTCTTTATAAAAAATATTTAAAGTGTTTTAAAAAGTGTAAAGTTAATTATAAAGGAATTAAAGTTGGATTTAATAATGTTTGTTTAATAAAATAAAAATGGGTTTAGAAAGTGGAAGACTTTAGAGAAAGCTCTGTATCATGAAAGCGTCGTTAAAAAGTTTTGAGTGAGTTAAAATCTCGAATGAGAGATTGGCCAAGATTTAGAGCGAATTTTGATTTGGATAATAATTTATAGTAGCATTAGCAGGGGTCGGCAACCTGCGGCCCGCGAGAGGGTAAAATGCGGCCCGCGAAGGGTCAATTCTCTAAGTATGGAAATGTGGCCAGATATAGGGATTTTTGTAATACTGTACTTTAAAAATTTCGCGCCTGTGGCGCGCCATTTAATAAAATATTCTCTCAATAAATGGAGAGAGCTTTAAAATTTCACCAAATTTGAACTTCAAATTCAAAAAATTAAAGCGAAACTGCTGGAATCATATATCAACATTTTCGAGTAAGATTGCTTGAAAATGCACCAAATTTGATATAAATTTAAAAAAAAATTCCGGGTTGACACCCCCGGACCCCCTTATGAGGGAGGTGCTTCGCACCTCCCCCTGAGACCCCCTCCCACTTCTACGCACCAAAGAACAGGCGCTTCGCGCCTGAACGAATTTCCCTTTTACGATCATCCCCCAACGATGTAGCCCCTTGCCCTTTGTGTGGTTGGGAGGTCTTGGCCCGCCAATGTTGGACCCACCTCCAAAGCGGCCCGCAACACTGAAAAGGTTGCCGACCCCTGTATGTCATACATTATCAAATTTGCGCTCAAATTTGATGTGAAAGCATGGTAAAAAATAATTGGGAGAATGGTTTTTGATTTTTACATTCGGGGTATGCAGCTACAGTATACAACAATGACGCTGTCAATTAAGTACAAATAATTCGAGTATTTCGGTATTCTAAAATGGCGCGATTTATGAATGCATATGAAGTAAATAAAAAACAAGGTTTTTTTGTTAACTTTAATGAATTTCATCGAGAATGAAGAAATCTAAAAATATAATGAAGTTAACCAAGGTATAAAAGTCGATGCTTAATTTTCTTTTTTTATTAGTTTATTTATTCGTGTTTTAATTGACTTTTTTGTATCCTCTTTTTCAGACAGCAGCAATTGACGAAATTAAGAAGATCTTCAAGAAGGGTGGATCCGTTGCAATCGTTCCTATCTTCAACTTCTCATCCGACGACGCTGTTTCGTTCTTAGAGATGCAGTGTATTGAAGCGATAGGTATGTATTTTGTTTTTAAAACTCACTTCTTATTATTATTATTACTATTATTAATTAAATATTTTAATATTATCTTTTATTTCTTTCAACAGGTATTGGTAACGGGAACTTGAAGAACAAGTTACGTACTTCTAACTCGAAACTTCCCAATCAGAATGACTTCCATCCGACCTTTACCAAATATTTGACGTGCACAGCCTTTGTCGCCGGCTACAACAAGTTCATAGATGAGGGAGCAACTGCAGTGGACGTACACCAACATGAAAAAAGGCTGGTTCCCTATGCTGAAGGAAAAATGGAAAAGGTGACGAAATTGAAACAAGATAGTCCAGGGGCTGGCAATACTTCTGTGTGCAAAACCTGATTCCAATAGTCTCTGTGCATATTATTGTTACCTGCAGGGGTCGGCAACCTGCGGCCCGCGAGAGGGTAAAATGCGGCCCGCAAGGGTCAATTCTCTATAAGTATGGAAATGTGGCCAGATAGGGATTTTTTTAATACTTTAAAAATTTCGCGCCTGCGGCGCGCCATTTAATGAAATATATTAATAAAATATATAATATCCTCTCAATAAATGGAGAGAGCTTTAAAATTGCACCAATTTGAACTTCAAATTCAAAAAATTAAAGCGAAACTGCTGGATTCATATATCAACATTTTCGAGTAAGATTGCTTGAAAATGCACCAAATT
>JAQFYH010001136.1:0-10268 GCA_034694405.1 Scolopendrellopsis subnuda
TTAGACTAAGTTTACTTCGTAACTATTTTTATTTGACTTTATGTTACTTACATTCATGCCAATAAACATTTCGAAACAATCATTTGTTGCGATAAAATTTACGGACTTTATAGACTTGATCTTGCACTTGAATTCTTGAACAGTCCTTATAAAGTCGCTTTTCCAAGAATAGGGATATGCTGGGATGGTGTCCTTCAGCTCATATACTGTACCAGAGCACATAGACATTTTTCAATACTCGTAAGTGGACGTCATTCGGAAATCCAGCATAAATCTAGCACTAAAAAAGACCGAATGATTCCACAGCAAGAATATTCTGTAATCGGCAAAAACATCAATTGAATTGGTCTTCTTTTCTAATTTTGGATCCAATTGATACGACCCAAAACTGTTTTTGGATTATCTATCTATCTTTGCTTAAAGAAGTCTAATCATATAGGTAGCTGGTTCTCTTTTCAGCACTTTAATATTAACTTTCCATAGAAGTGTGAATTTTCACCTGATTGATAAAAGTGTTCCTTGTTCGTCCTCTTCCCTTGGATTTTACAGTACTTTTAAACAGACAGTTTTCACGAGTTCTGCTGAAGAGATTTTAGAAAGGAAGGAACGTCCATTCTTTACATTATTTTCCCCCCTTCGTTACGCCACTGTTTGAAACTATGTTTCCCTTTTTTTATGCTAGCGAATCGAACCATGTCGCATCATTCAATCGACTGTGGTTAAAACGTTTGCACGTTTTTCTATTTGAAATCGGAACGAGGGTTTTAAAAGAAACTAGATCATTAGACCCAATGGATTGTATATAGAGCCAATTTTATAACATTACAGTAAATTGCCTAAACAAGGTGAGTTAACCATTCTGCGCGCGAGAAAATAACACAATGTATTATCGGTTGCGTATCTACCGAAAATACTTTGTACAGCAGAATAGACAAAATATATCTTTTATCTGCAATAAAATAACGATTCAATTACAACAACAGGGAGAAATAAGTTGGGGTATAAACAACTAAACTCCGTACAAGCAATAGAATCAAATGCGTCGTTCACAAACCACGTTGGCACATTGATTGCTGAGCATTTTTAAAATATAAATTACCAATCAGGTGCTATCTATTTAAACCTGGAGATAGCCGATTAGTATACGTCTTCAGCCATCAATAACTCAATACTTTTTCTTTGCTCGATTTCTCGATAAATAATAGACAAAAATTGCCTGCTTGACTCTCCTCGAGTGCATCATTCTGTGCGTTTTTTTCTTTCTGGTTTAGATCTGGCGATACTATTTTGATATCGATATTCAGCGAGAATTTCGAAATACAGGACATATATCGTTGAATTTAAATCGATAGACTGCTGGGGATAAAGTTATAAATTGATCAGCAAAATGGGGAGGGAGGTGCAGGTTTCCCCTGTTTGTACGAGAACGTTACAAAATTTCAGATTTTATAAGTTAAATCGTAAAATACTAAGAAACAACAGTTATGTGGGCTCTAACTGTCCGGAAAAATGCGCTGCCTCTTATGGGGTAATTCCCACCGCCCTCCCAACAGCAGATGCTTTTGCATCTATAGGGCGCCCGCTTTAGGCGATATGGGTGTGGAATAAAAAAAAATCTGATATTATTATTACAGTACTCTAATATAACGAAAATGCAAAGTACAAAAGGATATTCTTTCATTAGCTGCAAATAGATAACATGAAAACGGACGACAAACTGTTGGGAGCAAGACTTTTGATTAACTCTTGCGGTTAAAATGCTACAAAATTCTCACACTCCCACTCTTATATCCCATCTCTTCTCCTCCTCCGCCGACGCCTCTGGCCACAGAGTCCTTTGACCTACAGAATAGAAACAAGTTCAAGATCGCCCCGCTCTCTCTGTTTCTATATGAGCTCATAATTCCAATCTCACGACTTGCGTAATAAGATACGAAGTATTTAATACCGTGTTTGATAATAATTCTCTTCACTCGCTGCGCTGTTGCCCAGAGTAAAAAAGCGACATTTTGCTATTATTTCGGTATCTCGTCTCGTTTTCTTTTTTGCCTTTTTTATCGTATTGAGGTGGCCTATACCGCGGAAGTAGAATTTTTATCATTTCCCATGTGTTGTAATTTTGCAACTTTAAAATACAGATAGAGAAATACATCATTTTAAGGTCTTTCAATAGCTAGAAAACGGAGAAAAATTAAAATACACAAGTTAATTCTCGGCTAATTCTCGTCCTAAAACTATAAACTATGGCTAGTTTTGTTCACCAACATTCTCTCTATGCTCTAGGACGGATTTACATTTCAGAATAATTTTAAAATCGAAATTTACGTTACGCGGAAATTTCGATTTAAAATGATTTCGGAAGTTAAATTTAAAAAGTAAGCTTCCCAGAGCATAGAGAGAATGCTGCTGAACAAAACTAGCCATAGTTCATAATTTTAGGACGAGAATTAGTCGAGAACTTGTGTATTTTAGTTTTTCTCCTTTTTCTAGCTACTGAAAGACCTTAAAAGGACAAGGAGTGGAGAGGGTTTAGTAAAGAATTACGGTTTATTTAGAGAACAGTGAATGGCTGACTGGTTTCGACTTTTCTAGCTAACCTACGTGTATATCAATATTGTTGGTTGTTACATCCTACAGGATAGACAGTTTGTGGAAATAAAGAATTTCACGACTTCTGGCTTCTATAACTTGAAACTTCTGACTTCGAACGTCGGCTAGAAGTCTGAAATAGGAAAAACCGTCTTGAAGTCAGAAGTCTGACTTCTAAACTTTATGCCGAAGTAAACCTTCAAGACGGGTTTTCTTACTTCGGACTTCTAGCCGAAGTTCGAAGTCCGAAGTTTCAAGTTAGAAGCTAGAAGTCGTGAAATTTTTGGTTTCCACAAACGTCTATTACATCGCGGGAATAAATATTACTTGAATGAAGAAATCTCTGTGTGTCTTCCACCCAGACACTTGTAATGCAAAAGAATAGAAATATGATATGACAGTGGCGTACCCAAGGGGTGTTTTGGGGTTGAACTCACATGTCGACGAATATGGAATCATTTTTTTCGAATTTTAAAATGCATTTTCACAGTTTCTTTATCATAATTACCGTAAATAAGTTCCGGTTTTTTTTAAATTTTACCGGATCAAAATGGCGAAATTGGCGTCCGTGACAGGACAACAAACCGACAGAATCGGACTACATGCATGTCGAATAGCCGAAATTCTTAGAATTAAGAAAAAAAAAAACGTAATAATCTACGTGTTCCTATTGACATAACACCTGTCTACTGATTACTGCTGATGTGTAACTTACTACTCGTACTTCCTGAATATTACGTTTGCTTCATAAAATTAGCTAATCCCTTTAATCCGTTTGTGGAGTTATTGGTCGAGACGTTGTAGCGCGCTTGCCTCTCGACCCCGTTTTCGTGGCGCAAAACAATTATGTGGCCTCTAACTGTCCGGAAAAGCGCGCTGTCCGTTTGGGGGTAATTCCCACCTCCTTGCTAACAAGATCTTTGAACCTAAGGCGCCGTCTTTAGGTGATATGGGTGTGAATTAAAAAATAAAACAGCCCAATTCGTGTCAAACCTGTCTTTCGGTAGCAGACTGAAGATTCTACGTGGTGTATAATGTTAATAAAGTTTTAAAAATAAAGTTAAAGAAATCGAGTACGGATAGAGTATTAAGTTGCACTAATGCTACATTCCGACAGCAGGGGGAAGCCTCAACGTGCAGGGGATCTAATAGTGCTTTATGTGCTGTTCTCACCGATGTGAGTTCGGGATTAACTGGAACATCTTTCAAAGAGAAGAAGAAAAGGGGGAAACGAAGAAATCTGTGTGTGTCTTCCACCCAGATCAGAAATATAGCCGAGCTGTAGACATTGGAACTCGGCCATGTTTTATCGAGAGATATCGCGCTCGATAACATCGATAGTTTTCGAGTTTGAAATAAAATTAAAAGTAGGGCATTTCTCAATATGAATGAGTCCATGTTCAGCACGCACTTGCTGTTTTGGGGTTCATATTATTTTATGTAAATGGAAGAGAATCGAACGCTACACGTGAGGAAAGCACAGGTTGAAACCAAAACTGTTTTATCAGGGGCGTAAATTCACCTGATGGTCTTTTCTGTTAACCAGAGCTTTTCAATAGCAAGGTCAGATTCGTAGTATAAGACTATAGTTAGACAAGCCTTCTTCCTTACTTTCCTTAGCCGACTTTCGTTAGCTGTCTAAGGAACGTCATTCAAAAGCAGCAAAGGAAAATCCCCGTTTAGACAAGCCTTCTATTAGCCGACTTTCGTTTGCTGCGTTTGAATGGACGTTCCTTAGACGGTAACGAAAGTCGGCTAAGGAAAGTAAGGAAGAAGGCTTGTCTAACCATAGTCTTAGTCTAACGTCATAATTTATATATCAAAACGGACTGCAATCCCTTCCACGTTGTTAAAATATGTTGGGTGGGTGCAGCAGCAAGCAAAAATATGACGCTGCGTCTTGGCCCAACTTAGCAAGTACGAGTGAGGGTCTGGTTCTACTTGACTGACTGAAGGAACCATTACATTCTACTAACCATAACGTCACGTCGTCCGACTTCGACAGTTGTATGATGAAAGACTGGCTTGGAAGTCTCAGGCAGTAGTTGCTCGAATTCAACATTGACACCTTGCTATAATGAAAAAATAAACAAAATTAGTATCATGCAGTACACTGTTTGTACAGTTTATTTCAGAAAGAATTCTAAGAAATAGCTCATCGGAATGTTTTTCAATGTTTTTTTACACAAGAACAGCGACACCTCTTGGCAAAACTGACCCTGTCAAATACAGCATTCTCGAACGAGACAAACGCCTTGCAATGAAATCCAAGAAAGCACTAAAAGCCTGTAGAGACCAGTCAACAGAGACGGGTTTGAATATGAATGAATGAAAACGTAAGTTACACTGTTAGCTTTACGAGCGGGACCTAACGCCACAACCCAAATTCATTTTAATCTTGTACCAGTATACTTTTTTTCTTTTACTTTTAATTACCCTTAAATATGTTTATTAGGTCATTGGTGATATTTTAAAACTTTTAACCCACTTTTGAAACCCGACAATTACATAAAAACAGTAAATAACTCAAAGTCTGTGTAAGCAGAACATTTTTTATTCATAATGTTCGTGCGCGTATGAAACCGTACTCGTATCGATTCCCCATGTCCTACATGACTTTTTTACTGATTAGGCTATCCAACGAAAGAAGAAATATATCGGTGGCCATGTGTCTTGCATACTGCAAGCAAATGAACGATAAACGTCTATATTTAGCATCGAGAGGTTTACGATTACGTCGAGTAATCGACGTAAAGGCTTTCCAAAATCGCTGTTAACAAAATAAACAAATCTAATAAAATAGCGAGGATAAATTTATTGGGGATTTGAAAAAAAAAATTTGGCTATAAATTGAAATGTAAAAATTAAAATCAAAACAAACTACGATATCCTGAGTAACTTAGTACGCAAGTCGTAAAGCATGGTAATTTATTGACATAGTAATAATAAAACACCAATCCTTCATGACTAACGGATAATAGAAGCAGGGTGGGTGCCATATTTTCTCAGTGGGTCCAGTTGGTGAGGCTTCTAGAATTCAAATTTTGCACGAAATAACGTTACACAATCGATTATGCATTATGCTAGCTAGTAAGAAAGACTATATCAGAGTCCGGAGAAAATATTTACAGTAAATGTCAATGTCACCAAAGTTTTAGCGCCAACTGGGACTAGAACCCAGTATCTTCTGGTTATAGATAATATGCGACCGCACGGGAGGGGGGGGGGGGCAACGTATGCGAGGATGCAGGTCCTTATTTTCTTAACAACTCTATAATAGCCTATATTATAAGGAGAGGGAGAGGGCAATATTCTTATACAAACCATGCCTGGACCCTCCTAATAGTACTAAATTTTCAGCAGGGACGGGGAAAGGATTTTTTTCCTACCACATGCAATGTAGGGGCCTAGGCTAGTTTTTGGGAGCAAAAGGGGCGCGCAAATGACCTCTTTATTCCCCTCACGTATCCGCCCCTCGGAACCTGAAAAACTTATTAATTTCCTCATGATGATGTCCATCCAATGAGTAATTCATTCCTCAACTCGAACTTTGGTCCTGGTCAAGTGGAAAACGCGTTAGATTTTTCTGTCTGTCACTCCAACCCACGTATAAATGAATAAGTTACTATGATCGATGGCAACATCGTGAAATAAAATTTATCTTTTTCTTTCCTTTCAAAAATTCATATTATGCCGCCGTTATATAGTTTAAATGTCTCGCATTAAAATAAGGTCATAACAAGGTTTTAATCTCAATTTGCGTACTTTGCCCCGTTCTAAATATACTTAAAAAGCGATAGCTAAGTACATTATAATATAGGATTACATGCTTGTAGGTGGTTTTAATGTTAAGTCTCAAAGTCATTCTAAATTCTATCCGAAATTATCATCTTGGCATATGGCTGAAAATGGCCCACTTATAACGTCGGGACTCAAAATATCTTTAGACCACAGATTAAAACGGTCTTCCAGGCGCTTTTTGTGTGTGTGTGCCTAGTTTTACTGTATGAAATCCAAGGATAAAACAGTTGGTTTTATACATTTTAGTAAAAGAGAGAGAGAGAGAGATTTAGAATTGATATTCGAATACTGGGTGACTAATAGAAATAGCAGAAGGAATACAGTAACGATTATTGTTAATACGCGTGTGTATTTTTTTTTTTTTTTTTTTTTTGTATTTCCAGATGGCGAATTCTCCGTAAAGACTGTGCTTAAATTTTTAATCGCCCTAACTGGGTTTTACCCCCTGCTAAGCAATAAAATCCACACGGTATTGGTTTTTTGCATTCGAGTAGATGCTGGTACCGTACTTATGGTTCGGTTCATTCCACAGTTGGACTTGAGAATGATTCAAACTTCAAAGGAACGTTGGATTCGGACGAAAATTACAGCTGTTGAATAGAGACCGACATCGGACCATAAGCCCGACCCGGCCCCGACCCGTAGGGCCGGGCTCGGGTTGAAAAATAAAAAAACTTGATCGGGTCGGGTCGGGCCGTAACAGAACATGTATAGCGGGCCGGGTCGGGCTCTGGTGGTTGCTGAATAAATGAATATTATAATGCATTTATACTCCTGATCGTAAAATAAAGCAATTTAGATTAAAAATTAAAGAACACCGTGTTGTTACTTGTTAGCCGGTTACACTAAAGTTAACTGTTCTTGGACTAATATATTTTTTAGGAATATGGAGCAAAAAAGGAGTGTGCTGATCTGTTTTGGTTTCAAATTTTCATTTGGGCTCTTTGGACGCACAGAAAGACATAAAAATTCTGATCATGCAGCCTGTATTTTCTGATTTTTTTTTACCGATGCATTTCTGTGTCCAGTCAAACCCTGTCGGGTTTGTATGAGATGTTTTAGAGATTCGGTCAGGACTTTAAAAATGGGTAATCGGTCTCGGGTCGGGCTAAAATTGCGCAAGTTCGGGTTCGGGCTCGGGTCGGGCTGTACGAAGATTTTTGAATCGGACTAGGGTCGGATTGAGAATAGAGATGGAAAAAACCCGGGTTTTTTTAGACGAGGGAAAAAACCCGGGAATAAACCCAAAAAACCCCAATAGTTGAGAATAGACAATCTCGGGCTCGGGTTCGGGTCGGGTCGTGCCTGCAATTTCGGCCCGATGTCGGTCTCTACTGTTGAATGAGCACAGAAGATTGGGACTCTGGGTGTCTGGTCCCGAGAGGGGACTGGAAGGAAGACCCTCAACTGGTGCTGCTCTGCTACTCCGAAATCCAAAGTCCAAACTACAGATCAGAATAATTGGACCAGTGGGCAGAATTAAATCAACCTTATTTAGAAATTCAAAGAATTATCGCATAAATGGCACACAGGGGGGCAGAAATAGACTCGCTATCCAACTTGCGGATCGAATTTATTTTATGCACATGGGACATGTACAAATAGATTCTGTATTTACGAAAAAATTATAGACTTTAATAGCAAGTTTCTCTTCTACAATCATAGCTTCCACTGCACAGTCGAATCAGTCTTTCAAAATTATGTTCAGTAATTTATTGTTGTATTGATTAGATCAGAAGAGATTCCTTCCTAGTTTCAAACGATTCGCTAACGAGAAGTCGTAAATCATAACTCGTACGGAAACAATTTTTCAACGATATAATAAGGGAAGGAATCATAATTAGGTGATAATTACGTCTTCGTAAAGTAAAAAAAATATTGCCAGAGGTTAAATTGGGAAGTCGTTTCCCCCATCTATGACGTACGTGATGAAGGGAAACCCCCGAGTTATTATTACGTAAAAAAAATGAGACTTCGTTTGAATATATATTGCAATGAAAAGAAAATGGGATATGAGCCAACGGACCGGTCTCTCTCTCTCTCACACAAACTGCGCGAAATCCCACATGGCAAAAATTCACAATGCATTTCCGTCTGTGGCAGCCATTGAATATACAAAGACGAGTGCTGCATTTCCACCTACACAAACTGGTAGTGTAATCGGTGACGATCAACTAAAAATCACCTACGTCAGACACATTAGCGAACATAAACCGCACAAGTACATGGTGTTCCCGGTGATGGGGGAAACTCATATAGTTCTGAGTGAACTGCAATACAAGGTACAGCAGTCAATCTGATGGGGAAACATGTCTTACTGCTTACAGTAGGCTCCTCCCGAATCCGAATGGTCGCGCTAGGGTAAATTCGTCCCAATATAATAAAACATAACATAAAAATAAAGGAGTCGGTATATATACTAGAAGATTTGTGTGAACATTATGACTTGTAGCGAGAATTAATGATCTACTATTAATGATCTACTTCTGCTTGTAGTATGTAGAATCAACTTCAAACTTGTTGTACCCCACTCCAAAGGCTTGGCCCTAAAATATCCTGAGGGAAAGTATTTCCTGATCCTCTAAGTGCATCAGACCTTTAGCAACAACTTAATTACGTTAACGGTTAACCTAGCGCTAACCTAACTCTTACGTTACCACAATGAGACGCTATATAGATATAGACATGAATGCGTTGATGGCAACTTATCGCGATAACTGATTTTCTGCGTACCGGTATATATATACTGTATAGCGACCCCGTTGAATTTTAATTCTGGAGTACCGGAATATTTTACTTTAGAATCGTAACTGCAATACACGTGTGCAAAAACATATCTTATTATTGTGAAAACACCCTGAATAAAATGCTGTCAACATTCCCAATCAATATAACGTTGCCACCCACGAAATGTACGTGTAGCGTACGTTACTAATGGTAGTAAATAACTCTTGACTATGTATAGGTTCAGCTTCGTAGCTCAATGTATTGAATTTTCCCCGCCTGTTTTTTTTTAGTTTGCATTAAGAAGATATGTGCATATAGGCCCTATTTATTGCCATCAGATTAAAATAAAAACTAATAAACTATCTATTTATTCAGAAATTATTCTACAATAAAAGTGCCTAATGTAGATCTAAAAAATTCTTACCATAGATTCATAGTACCGTACATTCTTATAGGATGTTCCTAATTCATATTTAGACACATGGTATACGGTAATTTCTAAATTCTGGACACTGCGAAGTGCGAACGTGTTGTGCATTAATTAGGCTATGTTCGCATTTTCCCCAAACGCGCGTATTCGATACAGTAGTGGGATGATTTTAGTCTGTTAAAATTTACTGTTGAATCCCTGATTTGACAATAATATTTGACAATTCTAGACAAGGCTGTGATTATGTCTATCTTCAAAGTTACAGTAGTTAGCACATAGTCACTGTGAGGATATAGTCCGCGTCCAATGCAAAGTGCAAACATTAATTGATTCTGTATTACAGTATGTCGTGCAGGTTTTTTTTTTCATTTTTCTGGCACTTAGTCGGTCCTAGATATTGGCCTGAAAAGGTCCTTTCTTTTTAAATTTCGGGCCACACAGAATGTCTAGCAAGCGAGTATTAAAACATGGTCAACAAAATCCAGAGAACGATGTCAAAATATAAGGCTATTCTGTGGATCACAAAATTACGCTTTTTATCTGGACATTTCCTTTGAGCCATTTAAATAGCTAGTTAGAATGACTCAGAAATTTCGAGTAATTACTGTAATCGTTGGCCTACAGGGCAACGATTACAGTAATTACAGGAATTAATAATTCTAAGGAATGCCCAACGTACATACAGTGTAATGAAGAGATCGTGTAGTATAAAAATTTAGTT
>JAQFYH010001137.1:0-10267 GCA_034694405.1 Scolopendrellopsis subnuda
ATTAGTTTAGGTTTTGAAGATGAATGTGAGATTACTTAAAAGAATTATATGATCTCATCATCTCACTTCAAAAATTGCACATTTTTTTACGATTTTTTTGGGTGGAATCTGTCTAATCTATCTCTTGTTTCAAAGGTTCTCGGAGATGCTCATCCGTATACTCTCGCTATTGCCATCACAAAAGTTCAGAATAACAGAACATATTAACACTATAATTCAGGAAAATAAATATTTATTTCATGTTTACCAAGACTATTATTCAAATTTACAATAAATACTAGTGTACTATCTTATATTATTAGAACCTACTCGCGAGTACGGTCGGTGACCCGTCCCGTTCTACTGTTTCACCTTTATTCTTTTAAAAACGCGTTTCATACAGTTTACTAAAATTTTATTTACATTAATTATCTCAGAAATTATTTTAATCTCAGAAAAACCTAAGCTTGAACGTATTAAGTTTTCTTCACTAAAATAGTGACTACTATCATGGCTCAAAAAAAATTCAAGTTCAAGATATGGTTTAAATTCTTCCAAGGCCATCTTGAACTGGATTTGCTGCCAGACATTTAAAATGGTCTATTGATTCCCCGTATAAATTATTTACTGAACAGTTTACATATTATAGAAATAGTGCTTTTTTTATTATTACTATTTTATTTATTTAACAAACGAATGACAATATAATTCTTTAAAAAAAAATCAAGGTTTGCTTTGCGAATCAGGAGGATCCTTTTCCGTTCGGGGTTTTTCCGTTGGGGCACGTTCGTCGTTCGACGTGTCCACGGCATGTTCCGACGGAGGCACGGCCTCGGATTCCACCAACGTTGGAAGCTTTGAATCTTCTTCTATTGTATTATTTGCAGTTTTGAAAGGAGTCGATTCTACAGTGGGAGGTGGAGTTGGGGACACCATCGTCTTTACTGGCGCCGGTGCTTTGGAAGAGGATGGGGTAGTATGTTTGGCTACCATCATCGACTCTAACGCTTGTTGAAAATCTGAAGGTGACGGTGCTTTGGAAGATGATGCTGCAGTGGATGCCATGGACGCTAAAGCCTGTTGAATATCTGACGGACGCAATTTTCTAGAATGCTGCTGCTGCGCCGCTATTGCTCGCGCCCTCATATCCCGAGGCAGAGACCGGACGTCGACACCCGACCAGATGTTCTTTTTTCTCGGATGTGTTCGAACGTCTAACGGACTGGGTCTTATCGTTTCTCTGACGTTGCCCCACTCCGCTTCTTGGACCTGCGCAATGTAATTCTGATTGCACAAGACGGTCTGCAGATAATTGTTCAGTTGTTCGATCATGAATTGGATCTGAACCGCCACTTGTTTGTTTACGGGATCCGCGTTTCTCGCGGAGTACTCTTTCTCAAGACTGTCCAAGACGCTGACCGACAGGGAATTGGGAACTCCGCGGCGGCTGCCCGTCGCCGGCATGGGACCCGAAGGAAAGTTACTTTTCCGTCTCAACACCCTTTCCGACGATCGACTCCTCTTCACTTCCGGTTTGCGTGGAGGTTCCCTTACGAAACTCCTGGACCGGATCCCTTGGTTTGAAGGTTCGGCTTCCGCTTGTCGGCGATCGATGTTCTGCCAGTATTCTCTGATGTCGCTCATCCGCATTAGTTCTTCGTCGTCGTATGAATTTGGATCGTCTTCCGCCTCGTTCAAATATTCTTCCTCCACGACCTCTCGCGACGGGCGTCTTTTCCCGGGAATCCTGGCGTAACTACCCTCCTCCAACGTCTTGGAACGCTGACATCTTCTCTCGTCGGAATCTCGGGGAGGTTCTCGAAGGTGTCTGGAAGGTGCGGCGTTTCTTTCTTCTCTTCTCGCCGCCTGTTGATCGGCGGGAACCATCAATGCGCCCAAGATCCTCGCGATGACGCCTGGAAGACTGCTGGCCACGTTCAGTAACCACACGGAAAGAAACCGGGTTGTTCTCAACAGGAAATAGAGAGTGCTGCAAGCGGCGTAGTAAAGGTAATCGGTAAACACGTTATCTGCAGCCCTCTCTTCTTCTCGTCTTCGGTTGATATCTTGTCTGGATTGCGATTCTCGTTGAGATGACGTTTTCTTCGTCGAGGCAATGTCTCTATCCTCGGTGCCCGTTGCTTTTTCCTGAAAGCGAACGTTACTCGGAACTGACGCGGAAGGAAATGGAACCACCGGAGATGGTTCAGACCCGTCATCATGTTTTTCTTGAAAAACCAGTTGATCGTTTGTCACGGTAGATTCGTCGCGTAGCACTTTAGGAGCAGCTTGTGTGATCTTAGGTTTTTCCGTTTTTATTGTTCTGTGCTGGACATCGTCTGTCGGTTTGTGCTCGGGAGAAGAAGAAACGAACAAAGGGTCTGGAGTGGTGGTCGTTTGACTCGAAGGGACAGCTGTTGGTTGAACATTTTTGGAAGCGACGTCATTTTGAGGTTTCTCTGTAACATCGGCCGTTTTACTCGGTTCCGACGCGTTTACTCCAGTATGCGTAGGTTCCAAGTTCGCAACGTGGAATAATTTCTTCTCTTCATCAAGGCACGTAATTACGTCGTCGGCTAATTTGTCGACATCCTCGACCAGTTCCCTCGTCATTTCGTTAATTTCGGATACGATATCTTCCGTGGCCTTATTCATGTCGGTGATGACTTCGTCCGTAACCGCATTTATATCGTATAGAACGTCAGCGGTTATTCTACTCGGATGCGACTCGACTATGTCGGTCACCACATCCTCGGCGATCTTAACGGCGCCCGCCATGACATCTTCCGCGCCCTGGATGATGCCACCGACAGTGTCGTCCGAAATCTTTATCGCATTTACCACCACGTCTTTCGTCGCGTGAGCCACGCTCTGCAAAAACTTGTCGGTGATTTTTACGAGTTGCCAACCGGCTTGTTTCTTCGTCATGTCGCCGAAATCCGTCTCCGCCATTCTTTCGCCAATTCTTCGCGCGTCAGAAAATACGCTGTGTGTTATTTTGTTCAGATCCGTCACCGTTCTCTCCGTCAGTCTATCAACGTCGGAAATTGCAGTTCCTCCGACTTTTTTCAAGTCGTTTATTAAAAATTCTTCTTTTTCTTTCAACGTCTTTTCTTTTATTCTGTCAACGTCCTCAGTTGGTTTTCCCGATTTGCTCAACGACTCAAAGTCGGCATCGAGGCAGGTAATGAGTTCGTTGGTTAGATTGTCGACGTCTAGATTGACTTCCCTCGTCAATTCGTTCATATCGGATACGAATCCTTCCTTGGCCTTGTTCAGATCGGTGATGACTTCGTCCGTAACCGCATTTAGATCGGACATAAAATCCGCGGCTATTCTACTCGGATGCGCCTCGACTATGTCGGTCATGACATCCTCGGCTATCTTGACGGCACCCGCCATCACTTCTCCCGTGCTGTGAAGAAATTCTCCGACGGTTTCTTCCGAAATTTTGCGCGCGCTCCCCACCACGTCTTTGGTCATGTGAGCGACATTATGGACGAATTTATCGGTTAATTTGACAAATTGCCAACCTACTTCCTTCTTCGTCATTTCGCCGAAATCCTTGTGCGAAAATTTTTCGCCAATTTTTTTCGCATCCAAAAGGACGTTGTGCTTTATTTTGCTGAAGTCCGTTGCAGCTTCCTCCGCAACTTCTTCAGCATTGGAAACTACAGTTTCTCCAACTTTCTTCGCGTTCGAGTGCAGAGCGGAAAGTACATGAACGTTTTCTGCAACGTAGTAAGGATGAAGCAATTTATTATCGCTTTGCTCTTCTTTAGAGGCATCACTGCAGGATGTCGGTACTTCGTCAGTTTGTTTATCCATCTTACTTCCCGAGATTCCTTCAATTTTATTCATATCTGGCTGTTTTGCAACTATTTCAAATGACACATCTTCTACTTTTTGAACTGGTTCTTGATATAAAGTTCGCGTCGTAGTAGCAAATGAATCTAAAGGCGTTTCATTTTCAATAACCGTCCGTTTTTCAACTGGTTGACTTGCGTCTATCGAATCTCTCTTTTCTCTCAAATCTTCCCTTTCTTCAGACGTCTTTACTGCTTCGTTGGTAATTATATTTTCTTCTGCTTTACCGACCAGACTCGGTTTTTCCTGTTCAACGAATCCGTTAATCGAAATAGACCCAAGTTGTTCCTGTACCCTAGAGACTTCCGTGCTTTGATTCGCTGATACGTAACCTTCGGAAGGTCGTTTCTCACTTTCAACGGAATCTTTTTGTAAACCAGGTAGTTGCGTCGACCGAATGGGTTCCAAGGACTGGGTCAAAACTGGATACGGGACGACTACATCAGTTCGGTCGTAGATTGAAGCAGAGTATAGAGAAACATCTACTGTTGGACGCGAAAGACTTTCAGGAATAGCAATTTGCTCGTATAGTTTACTCTCGTCTTGAGGTGAAGGAGCCATCTTTGGCCCATCCCAATATGCGAGTAATTCTGGAACTTCAGGTGCAATTTCTCTCTCTGGTTGTTTTACATTATAAGATGCTTCCAGACATTCAGGAATTAGAGTTATTTGATGATTGGAAGCTATTGCAGGTTGTGTAGGAGTTGTTGTATTTTCTATATTTTCCGCGCCAAAATCTTGTTCTGCGGATTTGGAAGGTACAACTGTAGGGATGTCGGCACTTGGTGCACAGACGGAAGGCATGGGTGAATCTGCTCCATAAATCTCTGGGGCTTGTATTTGAAGAGCGGCTGCAGGTGAAGTAAAACCTATATCGACTGTTTCAGGGGCATCTACAGGTTTTATATCACTCCCAATTGAAAGCTGCCAACTCGTCTCTTTAGCAGCTGGACTGGCATCTTCTCGTTTCGTTGCTTCGGGGTCACTTAATTTGTCTGCTGAAAAATGAGCATCGGAAGCTACTAGCAATGAGGGATCTAGAAAAATGTCTTCTTCCTTTCTTGATAGTGTCTCGGAGCCTCCGTGTGTCTCCACGTCTGATTGAAGAACCCGAGGAGGAACAGCAGGTTCCTCCAATGGAGCTTCAAAATCCGCTGGGAAAAAAATATTTTTTTCCGAGCTGTAAGCAAGGTTTCTCTCTGATTGTATGAGTTTATCGGATGATACTTCCGGAATTTGATTCACTTGAGAGGTTTCATTTATAATCTCAGCCTTAGGTTCTGCAAAAATTCCTGGTCCAGTATCAGTAGATGGAGCGTGATCGCAGGTTTGTTGGATACTTGGAATGAAATTAAAGGGATCTGCAAATACGTTTAAATTAGCTTCCCTTTCCGGTTCCAGTACAGCAGCACTCACAGCAGCAAGTACTTCACATGCACCAAATATGGGTTCGACGGCTGGTTGGACCATTTCTGGAACATGTGCAGTTTCGGTTTGAAGTTTGGGTGAAGAATATCCATCTAAAGTAACTGACGGTAAACTGGATCGAACGGACATTGGCTCTACTTTCAAAGACTTTTCAGTTTGTTTACTTTCTTCCACATCAGGCTTTGCAATTGGTGATTCTTCTGCTGTGACAATAGGGATTTCTTCTATTCGTGAACGATTTAAAGAAGGGTCATCACTTCTCAACTGCACTCCCGAAGACCTGCTCGTTTGTGATGGTCCCAAAGCCCAAACAGGTGAAGAAACATCAGCGGCAACATCCGACTCCTTTTTGTCCGATGTTTTCTCTTCTGAAACTATCCCGATAATGCCAGACATCTTCGGAATCAGTGCAGGAGCATCTGGTTTAACTGCAGAATGGACAGATTGAAGATCTTTGCTAAACATCTGCTTACCAGAAATAAAAGGCATTCCTATTTCCTTACTGCTTGTTGTTCGTTGACCCTCACTGGGAACAATTTTAATTCCAATTTCCGACAGAGGAGGGGTTGCATAATTGGAACGAAGGGACTCGACAGCGACGACAGAACCCTCGTCCATTGAGCGATTATCTGAAATTTTGGAAGAAACACAGCATTCTGCTGGCGCATTGAACGATGTGCCTAATGACGGAATAGATAGAGATGAAGTGGCAAATGGATCAGAAAAAGATATTCCTGATGTCTGAGTTTGACCTTCCTGTTTAATTACTTGTAAACAAGCATTCTTTTGCAATTCAGTAAGTCCGCAAAAACTTGCTGCTTTGCTCGCTTCGATTAAAGCATCATAAGCAGACTTTTGCTGTTCAGTTAATTGTTGTAACTCTAATGAGTTTGGTTCTTTGCTTTCAAGACAAGCATTCATTTGTACTTCGGTGAGGCCACATAAACTCGCCATCTTGCATGCGTCCATTAAGCAATCCAGAGCATTTTTTTTATGATTCGTTATTTCGAAAGGAATCTGGTCCCGTTTTTCGTTTTGTTCAGCCAAAGAAGGGCATTTCATTTCTTCGTTAACACAAGTATTAGTCTGCTCATCCTTTAGGCTACATAAACTGGCGACTTTCTCGGCTTCTATTAAATGAACTAACTCTGATTTTTCTTGATCGTTCAGTCCAGACAAAGTAGGATGTTTCATTTCTTCGGATACTTTAGCCAAACAGATATTTATCTGCTCTTCTTTAACACCACATAAACTCGCGACTTTCTCGGCTTCGATCAAATGAACTAATGCGGATTTTTGCACTTCGTTCAGTTCAGCCAAAGAAGGATGTTTAATTTCTTCGGCCACATGAGTCAAACAGGTATTTATCTGCTCTTCGTTTACTCCACATAAGCTCGCGACCTTCTCAGCAACTATCAAATGAACTAAAGCGGATTTTTCTTTATCGTTCAGTTCAGCCAAAGAAGGATGTTTTATATCTTCTGCTGCATGAGTCAAGTAGGTGTTTATCTGCTCTTCATTTACGCCACATAAGCTCGCGACTTTCTCGGCTTCCTTCAAATGAACCAAAGAGGATTTTTGTTGTTCGTTCAGTTCAGCCAAAGAAGGATGTTTCAGTTCTTCCACTTCTTGTGCCATACACATCTTTATCTGCTCCTCTTTAACGCCAGATAAACTCGCTACTTTCTGGGCTTCAATCAAATGAATTAACGCAGATTTTTGTTGTTCGTTAAGTTCAGCCAACAAAGGATGTTTCATTTCTTCGGCCACTTGAGTCAAACAGGTATTTATCTGTTCTTCTCTAACGCCGCATAAACTCGCGACTTTCTCGGCTTCAATCAAATGAACTAAGGCGGATTTTTGTTCTCCGTTCAGTTCAGCCAAAGAAGGATGTTTCATTTCTTCTGCAACTTGAGTCAAACAGCTATTTATCTGCTCTTCGTTTATGCCACACAAACTCGCAACTATCTGGGCTTCAATCAAATGAACTAAGGAGGATTTCTGTTCTCCGTTCAGTTCAGTCAAAGAAGGGTGCTTCATTTCTTCCACTTCTTGAGTCTCGGCTTCTTTCAATTGAACAAAGATTGAATTTTGTTGTTCGTTCAGTTCAGCCGAAGAAAGTTGGTTCATTTCTTCGGCTGCTTGATCCAAACAGGTAATGAGCTGCTGTTCATTTACGTCACATAAAATCGCAACTTTCTCGGCTTCAATCAAATGAACTAACGCCAATTTTTGTTCTTCGTTCAGTTCAGCCAAAGAAGGTTGTTTCATTTCTTCGGCTACTTGAGCCAAACACGTATTTATCTGCTCTTCTTTAACGCCACATAAACTCGCAACTTTTTCAGCTTCTATCAAATGAAGTAACGCCGATTTTTGTTGATCATTCAGTTCATCCAAAGAAGGATGTTTCATTTCTTCGGCTACTTGAGTCAGACAAATATTAATCTGGTCTTCTTTAACGCCACATAAACTCGCGATTTTCTCTGCTTCTTTCAAATGAACTAAGGCGGATTTTTGTTCCTCGTTCAGTTCAGTCAAAGAAGGATGTTTCATATCTTCCACTTCTTGAGTAACACAAATATTTATCTGGTCTTCTTTAAGGCCACACAAATTTGCGACTTTCTCGGCTTCAATCAAATGAACTAAGGCGGATTTTTGTTCTTCGTTCAGTTCTGTCAGAGAAGGATGTTTCATTTTTTCGGCTACTTGAGTCAAACATGTGTTTATCTGCTCTTCTTTTACGCCACATAAGCTCGCGACTATCTCGGCTTCAATCAATTGAACTAATGCGGTTTTTTGTTCATCGTTCAATTCAGACAAAGAAGGACGTTTAATTTCTTCGATAGCATGTGTGGAAACGGAACTTATTTGTTCTTCAGTGATTCCATACATGCTCGCCACTTTCTCCGCTTCAATTAAACGTACAATCGCAGTTTTTTGTTGATCGTTTAATGTGTGTACAGAAGGAGATTTCATTTCTTCCAGAGCGTTAGAAACACAGAGATTTTTCTGTTCTTCAGTGAGGCCACAGAGACTAGCGACTTTTTCTGCTTCCATCAAACCAACCATCGCGGCTTTTTGTTGATCGTTCATTGTTTTTACAGAAGGAGATTTCATGTCTTCCAGAGCGTTAGAAACACAGAGATTTTTCTGTTCTTCAGTGAGGCCACACAGACTAGCGACTTTTTCAGCTTCCATCAAACCAACCATCGCGGCTTTTTGTTGATCGTTCATTGTGTGTACAGAAGGAGATTTCATTTCTTCCTGTGCATGAGAAACACAGAGATTTTTCTGTTCTTCAGTGAGGCCACGCAGACTAGCGACTTTTTCTGCTTCCATCAAACCAGCGATCGCGGTTTTTTGTTGTTCGTTTATTGCTGTTAAATATGGATCTGGAAGTTTTTCGTTCATCATACTTGCAGCTTCATTTTCCGGTGTTATTTCAGATGTATTTTCATCTTTAATGCTGTCAGTTTTTTCTCCTAATGAATCATTCTGTATCTCAACGATGTTGGGACTGAAACTTTTGAAGTCAGGAGACACGTCAAGTACCATCTCTTTCTCGTTTTTAGATTCTTCACATGGTTGTCTGAAATTGTTTTCTTCCTGATGAGCGTTTCCATGTGCTTCGGTGTTATTATCGCTCGTTTGCGCTACTCGTAATTTTAAATACTTCTGCAGCGTTTCTAAAAGATTCCGACCTGTTGCTGAGTATGCTAACGTTTCCGGGTACACTAAACTCGACCCCGCTGCTGGTTCTAAGGGATCCTGACTCTCTGATTGGAAGATGTTCCATCTCGAGTTGTCTTCTGAGTTTATGTCATTTAGGTTCATTTCCGAATCTTCGGCAATATCAGAATATTCACAAGATCGTTTGCTAAGTGCCCTAACTGCCGGTGTCGGCGGCATATTCCGCTCTAAGTACACAATGTTTCCCATAACAGTTCCCGCAATCGCTGAGTTTTCGGTTTCGTCATATTCTCCCTCTGAGTACGAAGACCTTGATTTTTCAAAATTAACGGAAGCGTCTGTGTCGATGACAGTCGAATCTTCCGCAACCGACCTGGAACAATTCGCAGACACGACATCAGACCCGGTCGCAAATCTTGTCGGAAGACCGGACATCTTCAGTTGAACTCTGGCTTCCATCCATTTCACTGCTTCGTTGATCATCGCTGCAGTATTTTCAGGAGCATCTAAATGCAGAGCGTGTAGTCCTCCAGGAACAACCTATATGTATGAAATATACCGCATGTTACAAAGTTTTATCATTTTTAAAGTTTGTTTTAAAAAGTGATCAAGTTTAAGAAACATAGTTTAGAAGGTGCATAATGTTGTGCCTTATTACAATGAACTGTAGAACCTAATTAGTACTAGCAGCAAGAATAATTAATATACAAAGAATACCGTACATCAAACAATCTGATCGTACGGAAAAATATTTTCTGGATGTACACCGCTAGAGGGACGCGACCTCCCGATTGGCTTGTCTCTCTTCTTCCTACAATTCAACTCGCTCGTTTGATTGTGAGCCATCTATCATCATTCTGACTAATTAAAGTATTGTACGATCGCAATGTGTGCGGTATTCTTGTATATTATACTATTCTTGCTAGCACTTCGCAGGGAAAGATAAACGTTAAATAGCCGAAACACTGAATATCGATCGGTCGTCTTCGTAAAAAGGCAATCGAATGGTATACTGGCCTGCCTACATAACTTCCCTGCAGTTAAACGAGAATATTGCTTTTGCCGGGGACACGCTATTACCGGACTCCTTTCTTCTTTCGTAAGGCGTGTTTAGTCGTTTGACTAGCGCGTGTATACGCCTCGAGAAAGTAGCCTCAGAGCCACCTTGCGGTCAATTCAGGCAATTCCTCTTAGGAGACGTACGAGTCAATGAATACGTGTCTTGCAGCTTACAAATGGATAAAGTTAAATATTTCGGTTTTCAAAATATTATTTACGATTTTCCGAGAATCAGCATTAACGA
>JAQFYH010001138.1:0-10265 GCA_034694405.1 Scolopendrellopsis subnuda
TTCATTGTTTAAACATATTTACCCTTCCGAATTAAAATAATGCACAAAAGATTATTATTTTTCGAAATTAGAAGTTGAATCGACGATAAAATAACGTAAGCGTACTCATTTTACGTCATAGAAATTGGACTCGCGAGCGAAAGGTAAAGAGCTCCCTGTTGAAATGTTTCTTTGTGCGAAAGAGTAATGTAGTTCGCACTTGTGCTACCACAAGTCAGAGAGATAAGCAACAGTGCAACTCTTATTTAAAATGTTTCTTTGTGCCACCGTTAGTACTGCATTCCACGTTGGCGCATGGATCGAACGCAGACAGTGAGCAGTCTTAATGCCGCTTTCCTCGTTGCCGCATGGATCGAACGCAGTCAGTGGGCAGTCGTCGTAGTGCACTCCACTTTGCCATATGGATCGAGCGCGGTCAGTGGACAGTCTTAGTGCTGCATTCCACGTTGCCACAGGGATCGAACACAGTCAGCGGGCAGTCTTCGTACTGCACTCCTCTTCGCCGCGAGGATCGATCGCAGTCAGTGGGCAGTCTTAGCGCTGCATCCCACGACGCCGCATGGATCGAACGCAGTCAGTGGGCAGTCTTCGTACTGCACTCCTCTTTGCCATAAAGGTCAAGCGCAGTAAGTGGGCAGTCTTCGTACTGCACTCCACTTTGCCATGAGGATCGATCGCAGTCAGTGGGCAGTCTTAGTGCTGCATCCCACGTTACCGCATGGATCGAGCGCAGTCCGTGGGCTAACTTCGGATTGCCTCCCTT
Source organism: Scolopendrellopsis subnuda (assembly GCA_034694405.1). Taxonomy (NCBI): domain Eukaryota; kingdom Metazoa; phylum Arthropoda; class Symphyla; family Scolopendrellidae; genus Scolopendrellopsis; species Scolopendrellopsis subnuda. The sequence continues at coordinate 764 of JAQFYH010001138.1, forward strand.
CCCCGCGAGTGATCGAGCGCTGCCAGTTGGCAGTCTTCGTACTGCACCCCGCTTTGCCATAAGGATCGAACTCAGTTAGGGGGCAGCCTGATTGCTGCATTCCACGTAGCTGCAGGGTTCGAGCGCTTCTTGCGCCTTAGAGTCTGCCAGGGTTTGAAAATGAATGAAAGAAAAAATAGAATGCAGTTTTGGCGCTGCGGCCGCTGCCGCAGTTTCGTATACCATGGAGCGATCGCCCCTCCCCCCGCCAGATATCAGATTTTTCGTGTCAGAATGGTGAAAAGTGCCTAAAATAATTTGGCCCCTTTCCGCCTCTGTAGACTGTAGACCCAAGACCCCTTCTAAACTATCCACCTAGACCTATAGCAAATTTTAACTTATTTTCGAAACCTCACCACCCCATATTTTTTTTTTCTAAATATACGCAACTGGGGACAGGATATTGTTCCCAGGTAACCGAAATTCCTTGAGGATATTAGCATTTATGTGACCCTTTGTCATCACTCTAACGAGCTGGTATCGCAGTAATTAAAGGATAATAATGTAAGAGTGGAAAGGGTCGGAGAGTTGCCTTTTGCTACAAAAAAATGTGCTTTCGTATTTAAATTCATCGTTCCTAATATTCAAGATTTTACAGTAATAAAATAATAATATTAATGAATTGCAAAACATGTTGATGTCTCGTTTTTGAATGTTTGAATATCTATATAAGTTATTCATTCGAATTTGAGAATTCTCTCCTGAGAATTCCCCCCTCAGGACGCATCGAATTATGACAAGTTCATACGTTTACATTTTATTGTCGGCATAAACTTATTGTATAGGGTTACAGGAACAGTGATGTCATAATGGTAAAATGTATGAGCATGTAATATATTGTCAATAATACAGCACGTTTATTACAATGTACAGTATTTATACGTCTCGGGGTATGAATATGTCGGGAACTTTCAATGCTACGAGTGTTCCCATGTCATATCTGAAAAAAAGATCTGACGCAGTCGGATGAAAAAAAAACATGTTTCAGGAGGTTTGAAGAACAACTTCTGCCGAGTCACAACTGGATATAGGTACATGATATTATGGGCATTTCGGTCGTTTAGTTAGACTGAAACGATATACCACTGGCCTTTTTACGGAGACAGTTCTCCTTTTGAACACGTGATTACACAATAAGCGTGAAGAGTAGTATTATGGATGGACCGGTCCGTCAAGAAAAAAGTTTTAATTAGCGACCGACACGTCATTCCAGAAAATAGACAGAGCCTAATCAGATTTTAAGTTTTTCTTAAAATTCATCATGAAGATCACTGCAAAATTTTATTAATTTTCCTAACATTCAACGTCACTTCCAACGAAACTATTCTTCGTTATACTTACGAAGATCACTCGGAGAAGGAATCTTTCCCTTTTCTCAATTCGAATTTGGAGCCGACAAGTCTCGTGAAAATGGACCCCGTCACTCGTGTCAATAAGAGCGGGTTAGTTCCAAGACTTATTGTCAGGAGCGTATAATACTCAAGCTCACATGGGGTCTGAAGATTTCAGCAACGCCATAACTCTACCGCATGCTGAGGGATCTACGTCCTAGACGTCCGGATCTTGCGAGTAAGAGATGTTTCCAAGGAGATGCACACTGCTTAACACTTTTATTTCGGAGTCCGAAACTGGAAAACTAATCATGTCGGTTATTGCAAAATTCTAAAAGAAAACCAAAGGGATGTCAAGAAAAGTTTTCTTTTCCTTTCCGGCAAACAAAAACGACACCAGTATTTGCGTTCTTGCGAAGAAGTCCAGGAGGGCGATGGAAGTTGCCCGAATCTATTGCACCAAGTTGACCCGGAACCAGTTCATCCTGAACGTCCCGTGTCGCAAACTCAGTAACTTGGTGCAGCTAGAGGATTTCAAGGCCCGAAACGAGTCTTTCCGGGACGACGGGCCCATCGTGGTCTACCACAACCGAATCCAGGACCTCGCAGAACGATACCATACCAGCTGTCGCACAGGGATGATCGGGAGTTGCAGAAGGGATCCTTCGCTGTAACGCCGAGGAGTTGCACGCCAATTTCGGGACAATTTCTTACCTTTCAGTTCTGGGGAACCGTCAACGCTCCGACTCGGAGTAATTCGAAGAAAATTTAGAATTAGTCGACTTCGATAGCGTAGAGGCCATTACTAAATAAACTTACTGTCAGGAGACCAATTACGCCTGCAGTCTTTGCACTCGACCTCTTCAATCTTAAAATTTTGAAATCGTAAGTAATTTATAATAAATTTTCCTTAAAAATATTGTGTAAATTATGGTAATAAGAAAATAAACTTTCTGTAGGAACTTACGCATAATGGCTGACTGCGATTTTAAAGTTAAAAACTCGAGCTACAGTATGTACTTTGGGACGTGGACATAACGTGGGGTCGGCTACATATACCGCAACACTCAGAGTAATTCTGCCTATTAGGGCAGTTCAGGTCAATTTCTAAACAGGAAAACATGGAAATGAGGAAGACTAGTCCGACCAAGTCCAGAAGAGGAGAAAGAGGAGACAAGAAATAAATCAAAACTCATCCGATCCTGTTCCCTATAAAGTAGAACGAACAATTCGATAGCCATGACTATGGACAGATTCAGAACAATAATACAATAGTAACTCCGATCATCTTACCAGTTTGAGAACGGGCATTCCTAGTTTGATGCTGGTCAGTACTAAGGAAGTGAAGTGCGCAATTAGCCAGCAGATTTTCAACCGAAATAGCAATTTATGCGTCGCGACACAGTTGCCATCCAGAATAGATTAGTGAAAGTGGAAGTGAACGATTCATTTCGTAATGGCCGCGATCAACATTCAACAACCTTGTCGAATATGTCAGATTGTTCCGCAAGTACATTTTGGAAAAAGGACGACTCACGACTGCGATCTGGATATGCCTGGTTGCCTGTTCTGTAATAGGAGCCACATTATACCATGAATGTCCCCTTAGAAAGTCCGATGAACATTACTTTTCTCACCATAGATGTTCTACTGGTTTCGCAGCCAACCAGTTGCTTCCGATGGATCATGCCGTACAGCAACAACGCTTATTGCTATACCTTGTAAATCTAAATCGTATATCCTACGGTTGTCTCGTATGTACACGTATTTGTGTTGTATTTGGACTTTACGCATTTTATATTAAAAGGAATAAATACATATTGGACTTCTGCATTATCATTTCTAATCGATCACGAAACTCTTAACCATTAAGACAAATCAGAAGATTTCCTTCTATGTAAATTGTCTAAACCAAATTGAAGCAAAATCATTTTAGACTTTCCTTTTATTAAGTTCTAATGATAAAGTGAACAATGTCTTTTGCAAGACACAAGTGAATGGTTTGAAGCAATATCTCCCTCGCGGGGGTTATGAGTAGCCGCGAACGTAGAGTTGACATTTTTTCCTTCCGTCATTTTTTACGGAATATTATGCCGTGTTAATTTTAAAACTTCTCTGTTTGATAATGATTTAGTTTGTATGTTGGTTTTTAGTAATTGACATACCCAGTTTGGTAGTGGATTTGCTGCTGCATAGGATTTGTTGGTTTGAATGAAAAAAAATGCAGCGAACAAAACGATGTTCATGTGTTCATTGTTGTATGAGACTGAGGAGGAACCCAGTCATGGCGTCGCCAAGTCCTCCGTCGGCTCCCGGCCCAACATTTCCAAAAAGAGACGAAATAAAAAGCCACGCGCCAAAATGTATCCAGCTACAACGCTCCGCAGGTCCAACAGGATAAAGATGAGGACGATCGTCGAGGGCGACCAAGAGAGTGTCGAGAGTTTCGACAGCGGAGATAAGTCGGCATTCTTAAATGCCCTGCAGCTCTCTCCGACCTCAAGCGAGATAGCGAAATCTTCTGCGAAATTACAGGACGAACCGGCTTCAGGTCGACCGATGTCAAGCATATCAGCAAGACGACTTGATCCATTCTTAAACATTACAGCACGCAACTTGCAGTCGTCTGAAGACGAAGTATACTTCAACGAAGGCGATTTGCTCGAAGAGGAGGGTGACGACGAGGACTACTATTCCGACGACCTATCGACGTTACTGGTGAACTTACCCGCTTTGGATGACGAAGTACACTTCAACGCTCCTCGATAAAATAATATAGTCAGTTAATTTGCGATGATGTGATGATAATTTTGATTTAAGTTATTCAAGTTCAAGGAAAATCAAGAGTCACCTACCAATAACACGTGGCTCTTCAAGGAATTCGGCTCCTTTTACCCTAAACACGCCAAGGTTAGACAACTTGTTAATGTACGGTATAAACTCGTAAATTCGATTGCATTTAATTTAAAGTCTGAATTTAATTAAGAGAAGAAGACAGTTAAAGATAAAGAGTGCACAGATGCTATTTCTCGTATTTATCCCGATAAGTAAAAGTTGAGTCAAAAACCGGATACTCCTTTTGGAATATCCGGTTTTGGAGTGGTCATCCATATGCTGATCCGTTTGCCATGAAATTACCGCGCAAGGATATCATCTCAGCTCACTCTCCAATACTAATGAAATTGTGGTCTTTCGCCCTACGATTTTGTTCAAAGAAATAGAAAGTAATCTGTTGAACTTTATCCATCAAGACGGCATAGAATGTTGAAGGATGTCTTCGGATTCTTCGGAAATATATGTGTAGGGCGGGTCAGGCCAGTTTCGTTTTTTGAATTTCGCGCGTAGATGGCGTGAGTGTTTTTGTTTTCCCATGATGCCAAGGGAAAAAAATGGCGTGACGGTGTAATTTGGTGGCTCGTGAAAAATAAAGAATAAAAGTTTTTATGAAGGATTACATGTTCATTTTCAAGTTTATTCGATCCACACAAATGGTAGCAGAGGTGTGAAACTTTTAAAATATTAATTAACTTAATAAGTTTATTTCTTCAATTTGTGAACGTTTTTGGTGATAAAAGAACAATTTTGATTGTAAAAGAAAATGAGAGCAGCAGCCCCAGGAGTGTCTTACGACGGACCTGATCATTTGCCACCGAAACAAGATGTACTGCTGGAGGAGAATGAGAAAGAGAGCTGCCAAGAAGAGGAGGAGGAGATCAGCATCCCATCTCCTCTCGAGATACCCCAGGAGGAGGAGAAAGTAGTTGAAGACGAGACGGAGGAGGAGAGCGGACAAGAGCAGAAGATCGGAGACGGTTACGAGGAGTGAATGAAGCAAATGAGTGAGGAATTCGAGGAACACTACAGCGAGTGCAGCGAGTATTTCGAATGAGGACGCTGACATTTTAATTTTTCTTTTAAATTTGACTTCATTTCGACGCAATGTAGTTGCTAAAATTTGCTGCGATTTTTTTTTAATATTTTTTGCGTAAATACGTTTTGGGTGCCATCCGCAAAGGACGTCTTCGGAGAGATGGGAAAGGGGTGTCTAAAATTGATATTACAGTATAAGTAGAATTTGGAAATTCTGGGTAATCAATGTCTATAGGAAGGATATGAATGAATAATGTAATTTAATTCTTAAACTTTAAGCGCTTAAAGGTAAAAAAGGAAATAATGCTCATGTAAAAAAAACTCTAACTTTCAACGAAATATTTTTGTTTATAAAATAATTCGTAATGATCATTACGAATTTTCATATAATGTTAAATATTTAAAAAAAAAAAAAAAAGCCAAGCGCATAAAGGTCATAATTGTAGATCATGGTTCATTATTTTTGTGATATGTTTGATACCCAGCTTTAGTTTTTCTTATTGGAATTGCGTGGCATCTTGATGTATTTTTTTCTTTCAATTTTCCAGTACTGTATTTTGGTTTTTTTTTTTTTTTTACTTTGCCTTCTAGGGAAGGGGGTACTTTGCCTTCTCATAGGAAGGGGGTTATGTAGATTGTAGGGCCGGTCAGGCCAGTTTCGTTTTTTGAATTTCGCGCGTAGATGGCGTGAGTGTTTTTGTTTTCCCGTGATGCCAAGGGAGAAAAATGGCGTGACGGTGTAATTTGGTGTCTCGTGAAAAATAAAGAATAAAAGTTTTTATGAAGGATTACATGTTCATTTTCAAGTTTATTCGATCCACACATATGTTCAAAATAAGTTTCGCCTCCAGCTCATGGGATTTGATTTATTGCGATTCTGGTTGAACCCTTCCAGAATCTGTCCCCCGGGGATCGGAAGCTGCGATTTCTGTAAATCCGGACGTTCTGTCGCTGCCGTTTGCTTGCTGCGCAAGAAGGAGCGACGAAATATTCCTCACCACGTATAATAATACAGCCGCTCTCTTCCGATGTGTTCACTTGGTGGACTGGTATACTTTAGTCGACGTCACCGGGAAGAAGTAGCTATCTGTAGCGTGCTATTTGGAGCGACGCTGACACTTGGTGGTTTTTGTAGAGGCCCCAAAATGGCGTTGTACCAAAATGGCGGCTTAGCTCGACGGACCAGAAGTTCTAACAACTTGTATTATAAATCTTCTAGAGAGAGGTCTTGGCGACGCCCAATCTAGAGATCTACAAGGGACTGGAGTGCAAGTAGTGTCGCCTCTTCAGATCACTGCAGACTGTTACTTTTCTTTTAGGTAGTCAATTCCGCAGTGCTTGAGTGGCGTAAATCTGGTACACAAGGTACTGACTTACCCGACACTAATTCCAGTATAGTAACAAATAACAGAGACTGAATATTTGAAACTAAAAGAACTTATTTATTTCGATAGACAGAAAAAGTGGACATCAATCCAGGTTACAACATGATTCGCGGTCTCACAGGACCAAATAGAAAAATTGAATAAGAAACAAACTAGAAATGATAAACATGAAATGATCATAAAAGTAGGATTGGAATATTAATTACTACATTAATCGACAATAATGAACTTAAGATGATTTAAATAATAATAACTAAATAAGAAAAACTGAATGTAAACTACATTGCCATGCGTTAACTATAACAAGACATGCTAGCGAGCGCTGTTGAAAATGAAACGAACTTATAAGAAGCGCTGCCATGAAACAATCCCGAGAAGCGGGAAATTTGAACTTAAACTAGCGTTTTTTACACAAACATTGAAACGAAATTGAATTAAATAGATAAGGGTGAATTATTAGAGTTTTTGTTGAATAGTTACGCACAAACTGCAGTTCATAACGGAACACTATCATTGACGTGATTGTTCTCCAACGAAGTTGGATCTGATTTTCCGAATTTTCTACCATCCAAGATTACGTTTCGTTCGATGCCTATCTATTTTTGTTGTTGTTTTTCAGAGCGGAAGAAGTTTCTAAAAAATGTTTTTTTTTTAATTTCTTGACAAGATCTATTTTATAATTTTATTCTTACTCGTTTGTGAAATTTGCTATTAGGCCCAAGTGATTCGTCCAGTAAAAGTTGGTTTATTTTGAAGATGTATTTTTACTGTTCAAGCTAAACATGGTTATGATTAACAAGTTAAATTGCCAAATATGTGATATTTTAAGTTTTACTCATGTTCTTCGAGTTGTCGAGTATCGCATGATCGTCATTACGTTATTTATGGAAAGCTCATCAAAAATTGTCTGGTATTTTGTGGAGTTCAAACTTTAACCCGTAAAATTTCGTTGAAAATAAATTTTTCATGTTATTCAAAATGTAAAATTACGGTTGTTCTTGCAGCATTTCAATTTTGTGATATAAAAATAATGTTTTAACATTTTTGAAACTTAGGCCTTATTATGAATTAGCCTAGCTCTTAAATCTGAATTCTATGTTTGTGGATTAGTTTCTCAAGTTTGATAAGTATAACTTTATGAAGTATCCTCTGTTATTTCCAGCCTAAAAAATTCCGCCCCTGGATGGGATGACATTTCGGCCCCCATGCTCAAAATTGCCCAAAATTATTACATCATTAACTTCCTGGTCAACAACATTAATAAATCCTTTTCTGAAGGTTCTTTTCCTAACCACTTTAAAAATAGCATAACCATTCCCATCCCTAAAGGAACTGGCAGCTCTCCTAGCGACTTCAGGCCCATATCCATTCTTCCAACCTTTTCCAACATTTTTGAAAAAATATTTGAGACCCGATTAAGAAATTATTTCCAAAATAAATTATCGAAATCCCAATTTGCCTTTGTTAAAAACAAAAACACTGAAGAAGCTATTCTCAAGTTTATTTATGAAGCAGCCAGCATGACCAATCCCATTGCCATTTTTTTCGATATCTCTCGGGCCTTTGACAGTGTCAATCACGAGCGTCTTCTGGAGAAGCTTAGGAGGTACGGTGTCAGAGGCCCCCCATCTGGCTGGCTTGCTTCCTATCTTAATAGTCGGCACACCAAAGTTATCTCAACTACTAACGGCACTAGTAGTAACTCAACTCCCATCCACGTTAACGTTGGTGTTCCGCAGGGATCTATCCTGGGCCCCCTTCTCTTCCTTATTTTCATTAACGACCTCCCAAATTGCACTTCACATAACGTTACTCTCTTTGCTGATGATCTTGTCGTCGTTTTTGAGGGAGGGTCTGACCCCGATTCCAATATAAAAAACTGCAAAGCCGAAATTACCGACTGGTGCAATAAAAACTACCTGGTGCTTAACAAAAACAAAACTAATATTATTAATTTTAAAAACCCTAGTCCCCAATCTGCCAAATACCTCGGTGTGTGGATAAACAATACCCACGACATGTGGAGCAATCACATTGACCACATCCGTAATAAGGTTCTGAGTGGCATCTTCGCTTTAAGAAAAATTAAAAACGAATTAAATTTTAGCCCCAAAACCATGATCCCCATCTACTACTCTCTGGTGGACTCGTACCTACGCTACGGTATTAGGCTTGGGGTTTTACTAACAAAACCAATATCCTCACCCTATTTCGGCTCCAAAAATGGGCGCTCCGAACTGTCCACGGCGCCAAACGAAACGAATCCTGTCGACCCCTGTTTAAAAACTACAAAATTCTTACTCTCCCAGCTTTAATCATTTACGAAACGTCGCGGTGGGTGTACAGCGACATCAAAAAAACCGATTCAAAATTTTTTAAAAACCTGGACTGTCATACTTACAACACCAGAAATTCGAACAAAATCCACATCGAATCCACCAAGGCTACGAGATGGGGTAAAAGCATCTACTTTCATGGGCCCAGAGTCTACAATGCCCTGCCCGAGAACATAAAAAATATTTCCTCGCACAAAAAATTTTCTAACGCGCTCCGAAACTACCTGTCAAATCTCGTGGTGTATGACGATGATGATCTGTATTGTAATTCGTTGTAATGAGGGTCACATGTCTTGCGCTGTGTCCAGTGATTTTGAAGTTGTTTTTGTATTACTTTTTATTCTTTGTATTTGTTCCTTGTGTTTTTTTTTTGTTTTTGTGTCAGCTGACGTATTGTAATTTGCTCCACACAATCTTGATTGTATTTTGAGCGTAAATAAAAAAAAAAAAAAAAATTATTATTGTAATGAAGAAACACTTTTTCGGACGAAATTTATTAAATCATAACTTTTTTCCATGTTGACATCCGATTAATAGAAGA
>JAQFYH010001139.1:0-10265 GCA_034694405.1 Scolopendrellopsis subnuda
GGGGGAAAAAAAATCACGTCATAGAACATCAACCTATGGGGTTAGAGAAGCTCGAAAAAGCATTTTACGCCAAAAGAACGTATCTTGAAATACGCTCTTTTCCCTAAACACGGTCGAGGTGTTCGAAATGCCCCGACAATGTAAAAGTTGCGTATTATATAAGGAGTTGGTCCTATTTTCCACATACACGACATCAGACTTCTTGCTCCTATTACGCAAATCGCGGTTATGGGTTTTAAAAAGTGACTTGCAACTTCTTTATCGTCAGTAAATCCGAAATTCATATTCGGTAAATCTATATCCATCAGTGTCGGTTCTATCAGTAGGACGGAGAATGTCAACTCTTAAAAAAAAGCATTGCGAAAAAATTGATTATTCCAACGGATCTATTTTTGTTACTTATGAGAACTAATATACCTAGTACTGGTAACAAAGTTTATAGGGGAGTCGTTTTCGCTGGGTCCTTTCCCGCAATGAATCCATCTGCTTTCCATTGCATTCATTGGTTAATTAATGCTCTGATAAAGAATATTGTGCAGGCCTACGTAATAATTCAGTATCTAATAACTTGATCATTTGTATCGATTAAAAGTACGATCTCCATCTCGTAGAGATGAAGGCAGTGGTGGAGAGTTTTTCCCGAAGTATAGTCAAAGTACTACTACCGTTGGAACCCCCGACGCCAGAGGCCCACGACGTTCCAACAGTGTATAGTCAAGAATTCTCAGAAATGTCAGAATGATCACCAATAAATCCTAATTTTCTTAATTCTTTAATTGCAGGTTGGTCCAGCAGCTAATCACAAAGAAATAGAAGCCACATCTCACCTCAGCGTGTTACGTAAGTATCATAACTCTGCTTATTCAAATGAAATTCCGTAAATAAATCAAATTAGTGCTCATACTACAACACTGCATGCAGGTATAAAAATTTCCATCAAACTTGTGTTTGTCACCGTCATCAAGTTTCAATTTCAAGTTATAAAAAAAAACTTATTATTAAAAAGACAAAATTTCCATTATCTCCTTTCTGCATAATTTACGATCTCCCGTTTAGTTAATAAGTAGCAGCTTTTTCATCATCGTCTTGAATTGGTGTTAAATTACAACGTCTGCGCTTTGAGTGGATTTTGGAGGACCAATTCTCGTAGCTCCGCGCGTGTAATAATCCAGTTCCATTTACTCGGTTAGACAGTTACATTTTGAGAGGGTTTCTTCTTCCTCTGAAACAAGTATATTAACACAGTAAATATCCTGTGGCTTAATATCCCTGTTACGAAGGCAGTGAGGGTTCTCTCTCTGTCTGGACCGTAATAAGCCAAGATTGTTCTCCCAAAAAAACTAGTTATTTTCCCGACATTGATATTTTCACGTTTAAAATCGATTCTTTACTGTTTAAATTTCATTATTCTCCAAAAAATATTATTTTCTCGATGTATAATTCAAGTAAAATAGTTACATGGTTGGTTCTATCACATATGTTGATGGTCAAAACCTTTTTGCTAAGTTATTAAAAAATTCTATGTCACGTACTGAATCAAAAATTCTAATTCAGACTGAAAAAAAATAAATCAAGTACATCAAAGTATTAAATATTATTCTTCAACTCGTCCAAAATGGTTTTGCACAAAACCCATGGGAGGGAATGCAATTTTCCATAAAATTACCCAAATACGTATGTTACCACATTCGATGTTATACTAAACATATTTTTAATTCCGTTTTTAATTCTGTTTCATTTTTAGATTAAAAATTTAAAATACATAATAAAATAATAACTCATATTAAATTTCTGCACGTAAATTCATTAAGCAAAGAATTCAATTCTTTTTTTTATATATAATAGCCTTAGACTTAAAGGTTATCGATACATCACCATCTTTTTTTACAGCGAACTGATGCAATATTTGGCTTCAGCGATATGTTTGAGACTTTATCGTCCAGGTCAGATTAGAAAAGGAGCTCATCGGGCTATATATTTTTATTGTTCGTTAGCCATATTTTGGGGGATTGGAATTAAAGTCGATGCTAAACAAATTGATTTATTATTAATCGATACATAATCTTGTTAAAATATCGTTTAAACGTGAATAACCTTGTTAGTTAGAACAAGTCTTTGCCAGATAACACTGAAATTACCGGTGCTATCACAAATTTTGCAGCCGAGAAAAGATAACCGCGATGGTTTTCAACATTTTCTACGGGACAACGATGGTAAAATTACTTGCACGAAAAGCGGTGAAAATGTTGTTAAATTTGGATGGTATCCAAGAGGATATAACGCCTTGGCGAATATAAGGAACAATAACTCGGAATTAAATTGTACGGAACGTGGTTTTGGAGAGGGGGGCGAAAAAAGATTTCTTTATTCTCGTAGGAAAAAAAATACTTGTACCATTTATATAATATGAATATATCCTCTGCCTGTTGTATTAATTCTGAGTTGCACAGCTGCCGTTCAATTCTTAGTGGTTCCTTTTCTATTCGCAAGAAACTTTCGTATAGCTACTATGGTATACTGAAAATATAAGGTGGACTCGAAACAAAACTTTGTTATTCTGCCTCCTTTGAAAAATAATTTAGAATCCCCCGAACTTATTGGAGGAACTTATCGTATACAGTTTGTTATAGCTTACGTACAATAATAAAGGTTGCATTTTAAATTAATTTTTAAAAGAATTTCCAAACGTCTTCAACAAAATTGTGAAGCGAAAATGTTATTTGATTGAAAGTTGAAAATGTAATTTAAATTTAAAACAGAATTTTTCTACAACTTCTGAAAGCTTGTGAGTGAATATTCCTGATTTTTGAAAAGAAAATTCGGTATGCAGACAGCTTCACGTTTCAACAACAGCCGACCTGTGCATACATACTCCGTACGTGGTCTACAGCCGTCTATCGGGTCAGAATTCAACGCGTTCTTTTTTTCCCCCAACATCCGCAATCTGCATAGAGTTTTTGAATGCAGTAGTTTGGGACCCCCCCGTCAAGATTCGAAAACTGCTTTTAGTGACATCAAAAAAGCCCAAAGTACTTTTGATTGAAATGAATTCAATGGGTTTAAGCTGCTGGAATTGAAGGGCAGCCTTGACGTTGAATGATGGCCTCTCTTTTCGGATATAGACGAATAGCACAGACCATGTCACTTACATGGATACGTTTACGCAGTGTGTCACACGGAATATGCGTTTACTTTGGTACATCAAAAATTGAAAGAAATTGGGTATGCATACACAGGGTGACTCGAATGTTTATTTTCATTTTTAGTGCCTCCAGTGACAGTCGAAATTGTGGACAGGCCGTCGGGAGGTACGTTGGAAGTGCGTCCCCAAGAGACCCTAGAGTTGTCTTGCATCGTAAAAGGCGGCCGACCGGCTTCTTCCATTAAGTGGTACCGCAAAAACCTGGAGATGAGGATAGGTAAGTTCAGCATCAATAGGATTGCATGTTTTGAGATAACTTTTACCGTATCCACGTTTGTCATAAACACAGTCATAGTGTAAAATAGGATCTTACGAAGGGTTTGCTTCCATACGGAGTATGGTTGAGGGATCCCTTCAGAATCTGCCCGGTGGTGTAGTGCCCGATTCGAAATCCCTTTTAGGGATTTCCCCATCACCCTCCCAACAGAATCATTGAATATAGCGCACAGGCTTTAGGTAATATGAGAGTAAAATAAATTTAAAAAAATGTAAGTTCCTAATTCCTTATTTTGTTTGACCCTTCGAATATAAATACTTGTTCGCAAAGTAACTATAAACCTTATTTGTCTGTTAGAAACCACAAACTTATCTCATTCGATTTGATTAAATCCTTTCAGATTCGGCCGAATATACCACTCAAGATATCGAAGGAGGATTAAAGCAAAACGCAATTAGCAAAATCAGACTTAATCCCAATCCAGACGATAATGGCGCAGTCTACGCTTGCGAGGGCAACCATCCCGCTCTCCAGCAGCCAATGAGAGCACAAATCAAGCTCAGTGTCTTATGTAAGTATCTTTCGAACGATCGAACAAGTATCATGCAAATGTCCCAAAAACGAATTATTTTAAAATGCTGTGCAGTCGCAGGAGCATTTATAACAGAATTATTTTAACCAGTGCCCAACAAGCTTGTGGGGTATAGCTCTAGTCGTTCGGTCAACGGTACCCCATTCTCAGCCGTCTCGCGGGCTGCGTTACTGAACACTTTGGATGCTTTTCATCGTAGAGAATTTCAAATTAAAGATGCACGAGCATCTGTAATTAAATTTTTGCCCATTTGCGTGTGGAGTGGCTTTTGAAGCCCACTGTACTGTATCCGTAACTTATTCATAAAAAGGGTGCTCCGCCTATAGACGGACCCTCAATCTCATCGTGAACGAGAAGTGGCTGAATTGTTTTATTAAAATATCCGGCATTAGGACGCTTAGCACGATCCCAAAATATCGCAGATCCAACCTCTTCAGAAAGTAAAGGATTAAATAAAAATTGACATATTCTCACCATGAACTTACTGTTTTAAATATTATGGGACTTAAAATATTGGCATTACACAGTATACCTTTATAACTGGGGCAAACATTTCTCTAACGTATAAATAAGGAGAAGGCTTCGCGAAAACGCGTAAGTGATGGCGCATGAAGAATCCGACTTATAACGCACGGAAAATCTTAAGTTTCTGTTCCATCGTATATGGTGTATCTTTCACTATACCATTAATAATGCAATTGAATGTTTGCACGTTATACCGCCTTAGCGACGGCTTTCCGATCTAGATTTTAGCAAAATTATGATATTTTGAATCGTTCATTTTTAAAAGTCCACGTGTCCCCTTCAGGAGCCCTCTCTAGGGTCTCCAGGGTCTCGGCCTTTCGTCTCCGAACCGAGATCCTGTCTCTCCTCGAAACCAGAGAGTGACTTTGTCAACTTAGCTCTTTCCGACCATGCTCGACAAATCCTCTTTCGAGAGAATGGCTCTCTTACTACACTCGAAATACTAGTTTTATCATTTAAACTAAACGTAAATACGAGTAAACGGGGCTTGTACAGTATATCAAAGGCATACGCATCTTACAAAATTTCCAGCCTCCGAAAAAAGTCTCGCCCGTCCCTATCCATCTCAATATTCTAATTGAGTAAATTTATCGTCTGGGTGTTCGTGGCTTTATTGCTGAAAACGTCCCACGCCATAAATCGTGTTAAGATTACCCAACTTTTGTAGAAAAATAAATTATCTTCAGCAACATCAATTATAAATACAGAATTTCATGCTTCCACGAATGAATGAGTTTTCGGCGCCCATATTTCAATAATAATTCAATAAGAAAATGCACGAATACTCGCTCTCGCCTTCAGCGATTCGTAGAACTTGAAAAGAGAGAGTTACTTTTCGGCATCTGATTGCGATGCATTCAACAGCCACGGTTCTTGGTCATGGGTAAATATTGAAGCAATTAAATTAACTTACTCTCTCTCTCGTTTGGAGTACGCGGAATGAAAATAGACTATAGCCAATGCCCTAATAGAGTTATAATAGTCTTGTAATTGCACATGCTTTTTTCAACTTCACTGAACACGTAGGGGGGCTAATTGTACCTGATCGATGATGAAGTCAGATGATAGCCACTTCAACATCTTTTAAAAAAAAAAGATAAATTGAAAGTGTATATACTCGTATCTATAACATTGTTATCTTTAGGAAACTGTCACTTCTAACAGCATACAAGAAGAGCAAACAAACAAAAAACGAACATCAGACAACCCCAACAGCGCACAAAAAAATGATGACGGATTTACTTTTATCCACATCATATCGTACGAAATACAAATTAAACTTCGAACCGTTTTATTACAGCTGATGGTAGATCGAGTCTGAAGCAATTGGTGCATTTTAAATTCAGCTATGAAATTGTCGTAATAAAATATTTATTGTTATCATTACAACAATATTATACTCCGCGCAGACGCGTCTTTCCTTCCCTAAGCCAATGCTCACATCAACTTCTCTATTAGTCTATTTATTGAAAAGATCTCCTTATCTCACTTGAGACTGAATTAAAAGGGTGAATCTCTCTCTCCTCATTCAGCTACTCAGCATACGCTTTTGTAGCATATAAACTTATTACACTTGCTAAGAAATCAATACTATGGTTGACAAGTCCATTTCTACGAATGGGTGTGGGTTGAAAGACTGCGTTGGCGTTGCAGGTGTAACTCCTTACATAACCCTCTCCTCTCTCTCTCCCTATAAAGAGAGAGATCTGACCTGTGCCTTGCAATTTTCTTCCGCGAATGTTGTGATTTGCGAACATTTTAGTCCGAAGACCCTTCTTATAAAGGGAATTACTGTACTTAAAGCGTATAGCGGAACATAAATTAAAAGTCGCAGTAGGACCCGTCTCATATTATTATCCTCTCTGCTGCTAAGAAAATGGAGGAATGCTTTCTCTGCCAACTTCGTTTCTGGATGATATCCCCATTTTGTCGAAAGTCTGGGATTCATTTCTCTCGCACCGTATAACCTTTGCTGAAATGACCCCTCCCCCACCTTAGGATTTAACGTTGCATATGGATATCGTATAGATTTTTTTTAGACCATTATACAGAGAGTGAAACGAGAAAAATATATTAATCGAATTGTATCTTAATCTTATTGGAAAACAGCTGCCGTATAATACCAGTCACTCAGAAAGAATTCGTTTTTTTTTTTACGATTAATCTTGCAGAATGGATAAATGCGGGGTTCCGAGTTGAAGTTCGTGTGTAGGATTAAGGCAATTCAATGCGGACATTTCTGTCGATCGTTACAGCAGAAACGATTGGAAGCTGGTTTATTACTGTATATAGGCCGTCTGCAATGGAAGGTGTACGTCGTAATGGAGTTGAAATACTCAGTGTCCTCTAACACGCGCACCTTTGTAACCCGAAGATATCTTCGCTATAAAGAGTATAATCATGTATTTCGAAGTTTTCCCTTAGTTCTACTATAGTCACGGACCAGGGTATGTTACACGGGGGGGGGGGGGCAAACGGTAAGTTAGAGGTCTTTTCCACCAGGAATCAAAATTTCTGTCCAGAACCAGTACAGTGCCAGGGAAAATTGTCCCTTTCTAATTTAAAGCCTGTTATCCACGAGTATAGGAGTGAGAGCGTGTGACTGTTGTCTATCGGTTTGCGATGATTACAAGTTTTTGCTGTATTTTGGTAGATGGCGAAAGACGGATAATAAGTTAGTAACGACTCGCATCCGTACTTCGTACATTAATACTGAATAAATGTCTCGTCCAGTAATTCGCAAATGCTCGGAGTAATCAACATACTAAAATATCAGAGTAAGAAACAATCAACGAAAATGGCTTCATTTATAATTCTCACAATTGGAGTTTACTTGGATGAGTTTTCTTTTCTGCAAATCGCTAGACGATCAAAACTTTTATTATAGTTTGGAGTTTATGTTTACTGCTTCATTAATATACGCGCAAGAGATTAAATAAAATACCGTGAACTAGAAACTAGGTTAATCCTCGTTATTAACGGTGAATTGACTCTCGGGTTTCAATACTATCTTCACTTGCAGCGACTGAGTCAATTCCCGACAGCTGTAAAAGCTCAGACCCGCGTATTATAACTTAGCTGAGAGGAGGTGGGCCAGAAAGTTTCACCAATGCCAACACGTGAAATGGTGGGGGGGGGGGGGGATGGGTAAATTAGACGGAAGGCTCATTCGCGTAATGGAGTAAACAATATTTCCGCATTTTAAACGGCGCATGAAAAATTGAATTTTAAGAAAACATAGTTCCATATACGGTACAAATGCAACAGCTGCTATACAGCTGCGTTAGATACCAAAAAGTGTTCATAAAAACTGCCCAATATGAACTGCAACTTTCAAGAATGAATCTCAAGCATATAGTTTCTGCTTTACCCTTTTTTTAATAACTATTTATTATTCGTATGTGATGCAAAAATATAATATACGAGGTACAAATACTTTCAGGTGAGTCAAAGTTTAGCTTCCAAAAAACAATTTACAGGTAGGCATTCCTACGATCCCCCAGTTATGTTTCCGAAGTTCAGCTCCAAAAACTACTGTATATATTTGACTTTACAACTCCCCAGTTCCAAAAATAGTCTTGACACCCTCCCCAGTTCCAATTTGACCACCACCGCCTTTTAAATTTTATAAATCGATCCCTGTCCTCCTGGATATTTGTAAGAGTGCGATCTGTATTTGATACCCTTAAAAATATTTGCACTTTTACAAAATGTAATATCTGGAGTCCAATATTACATTTCTTGTAATATAAATGCGGCTAGCCGCCGCTACGTGTCTGCAAGTTACTGGATGCAGGGCTCAATAATACGTGCAGTTTTGTTGACTTTTCCTGTATCATACTTTTTTCACTTCACTCACCCATTTCACCCCGAAAGAAGAAATTACTATGCAACTGCTTTGCCCGGCTATATTCCGCGGAAGAATCTCGTCTAGCCACTGCTGCTGTATCTCATCAATAGGCTTCAACTGTCACCAATAAAGTTCTAAGAAATATCTTCATTTTTGTTATTAAATTTTAATAAATATTGTTTAGTTGCATTAAAAGAACCGGGAAAGACATGCAGTATTATGAAGACGCTTATCGAGATCAGATTAGGTGACAACATAATAGTATAGTGAGTGACCAATACAGTCAAAATACTCATAGAGGCACTTCGGGGGAATTCTTTTTCGCCTATAGCTATAGGGCCTAGGACGCTCCTTTTTTGAAAAAAAACAACAAATAGGACTACGAAATCTGACCACCAGGTTGTGGTTTTTACCGCGAATGGTCGGAATGAAACCACAAAAAAATAGTTGCTTGATTTTTTTTTCTCTGTACAATATATTATGACCTCACACAACAGGTAATTTTCAGACCATATTATATACTCTGTATAAGGTAAAAGCTCGTTAACTTTACAGTATCTTATACACTGCTCTTCTCTCCCAAGACACTCGTAAGATTTCCTACGATATACCGTTAGTTTCGGAAGTTTTTAACAAAAAAAAAAAGAACGCAATTATTCCGAGAAAGAAAGCATTCTTTTCTTAGGAATGTTCTGTTTATTTTTTTTTTTTAACTTTGTAGCGCTTAAATCTATTTCAACGGCACTGTTGGTCTGGAAAATAATAAATTTACGTTAAAATTCAAGACAGTTTCTTCGGTCGGGAGTTATACCTCCGAAGAATTCTTATAATGCTAGAATAAATTTTTCATTCTTTTGCTGCTACATTTTTTTAAAATTTGTTTTCCACGAAAAAGGGAGTTCTATACGTAGATGACGACTTCGGACTTCAAGCTTCAAGGGCTAGAAGTTGTGAGAGCTCTCTAAAAATTAATCCAATATCTTAATGTGACTTCTTCCCACAATCTACTGTTAGCTCAAGTTTGAAGTCCTAAAACTTTTGTTTTCCACAAACTCTCATAATATATTTGAAGGATTTTCATCTTTTACATAATTTTCAACTCGAAACCTTTTGTTCTTAAAATCAGTCAGATCTTGGAGAGAGAATAAATTATTTTGGTCGCTGCTCAGACATCGATTTCCTTTTTACTCACGCATAATAGGTTTTTTTTTTACTCCAAAATTATAATATAAATTCTAAGGAATTTATGTCTCTTAAATCCTGCAGAGAAGAGTGCGTTTAACCCGTTAGTTGACATTGAATGATAAAATATGACTTCATAATATCACAGCTCAATTCACACAGGACCTTAATTATAATTCACAATAAATTTCAACCCCGGGTTCTTTAAAAAAAAAGACACGAAAGAGCCTTTAAACATCCATTTCTCTCGGGGGTCCCGGCGATACGTCACTGCTGATGGCGCATCGTATATGAATGTTCAAGTTAGCGGTTTTTTGCACACACGAGAGCTTCATGCGAAGAGTTGATTTAAGGTTATTGCTGACTATCCTCTTCTGCGTATAATCTAATAAGGATATTCTCTTATACGCGCGCAACTGCAAAGTTTAAATAAGTAACTGGCTAGACAATAAAATATTTCTCTGTTGTGAATTCAAAGTGGTCTCGCTCTACTCTTTCATCTCTACCGGCTAACTTCTTCGTTACGCGCAGACCAACAAATTTTGTTTGAGGATTATTATTTATGGGCGTATAAAATGGCGATAAACCTAAAGTACGATTCGGGAAAGAGAGTCTCTGTGCAGGGGCTCGTTCCTCGACACGAATTACACGCAAACTCGCACGCGAAAGTACGACTGCGCATCTGTTCAACGATGCG